>CABPRJ010000522.1:181332-379628 GCA_902439185.1 Cinara cedri | reverse complement strand
ATTAAAAAGGAGAGAGGAAAGGTGATCGCCTTGAGGGACACCAGAAATTACGTTTATAGGTGTCGATATAAAGTTTTTATATTTGAAAAATTGGATTCTTTGACTTAGGAATGAGTTAAGCCATGATTATAGGGGATTGGCAAAGCCAATTTCCTGTAGTTTACTGACTAATAAAGAGTGGTTTACTCTATCAAAGGCTTTTTCAAAATCTGTATAAACAACATCTGTTTGTTGATTATTAGAAAAAGATTTAATTATATGATGTTTAATAGTTATTAAATTGGTAAGACATGACTTTTTATTGCGAAATCCATGTTGTTGTGGTGCTAAAATATGTTTAAATATGGGTGTGAGCTTATTATTTATTATTTTAGAAAATATTTTTGGGAGAATAGAAATTATCGATATAGGACGATAATTTGAGATAAATGATTTATTAAATTTTAAGAATTGGATTAATATAGGTGGATTTCCAAGATGATGGAAATGAGTCACTATTTAAACAAAAATTAAAGAGATATGTGATAGGTGGAGAAAGTATAAATCTGCAGTTAAATAAAAATATAGGAGAGAGACCATCAGGACCAATTGCATTTTTGTAAGATAGAATATTTAATTCATTGAAAACTTCTAGGAGTTCGATGTGAAGTGAGTTTAACGAATCAATTGATTGAACTATATTAGACTGAAAATTAATATTAGTAGGAGCTGTATCTTTATAAACTGAAGAGAAGTATTGACTAAATAAGTTAACAATTTTTTGACCATTATCAGCTGACTTATGGTTGAATGACATTGTGTTAGGAAGACCAGATGATTTTTTAATATTTTCAATTAAAGACCAAAATTTCTTAGGCTGGGATCTAAAAGATTTTTGAATATTAATTAAGTATTGAGAGTAATCAAATCTACTTAAGGATTTGCATTGAGCACGTGTGGAAGAGAATTGTTAGTAATCATCATGTGAGTTAGATAACTTAAATATTGAATGTTGAAATTTGTTTAATTTGATTAGATTTATTAAGTCTTTAGAGAACCAACAGGGGAATTTAGATTTGCAGTATCTCTTTTTAGGAATAAAAGTGTAAATTGCATAGAATAGGAGGGAATAAAATTCTTTGGTGATGGTTGTAATATCATTACTAATATTGAAAAATTCGTTCCAGTTTATTGAACCAAGGAAAGATAAAATATTAATATAATCTCCCTTATACCAGTCATAGGTTTCTTCAGAAAAAAATTGCGGAGAGAGAGTGTCGAACTGAGAGTAGCTGACATTAATAGGAGGGTGATAATTATCTACTGGAACTATAGAGAACTAATGAGAATTAGAATTGGATAATATAAGATCCAGTATTGAACCATAACTATTGAAGATTGTATTTATTTGAAAGAGATTAAGAAATGATAGGTTTTCTAAAAAAATAGGTTCAGGAGAGGATAGATTTAAGTTAGCATTTAATGATGCTTTATTTAAATTTGGCAAATTAAAATCACCGAAAAGTAGAAGATCATCATTTGGGCGAGAAGAAATTAGGTTATCTAAAATAGAGAAATATTCATTATACAAAGAAGAAGGAGAATTTGGCGGAAAGTAGATACAACCCACGATTAAATTTTTAGTGTTATTAATTTTTACAGAGACAAAGCATAATTCTAGCGATTTTACATCAACATCAATTTGTGAGGAGATACATTTTTTATTCACTGCTATTAAGACACCCCCTCCTCTGGTTGACGAGCTAGATAATAAAGATCTATCATATCTATAAATTTCGTAGTTTACGAGACCTAGTTCAAGTGAGCTAACGTTATTATGTAACCAGGTTTCAGTAAAAGCTAAAATATTAAAATCTAAGAAATCTATATTGGTTTTTAATAGTTTTAATTTAGTAATAAGACCTCTTACATTTTGGTAGTAGCAGTTGAATATATTGTGAATGAAAATTAGTTTTTTGAATTAATAATTTTTGGGGTGCCTTTGATGTATTTAATGATGAGGTCCTGTTCTCCATTAAATTGACGGTTTAGAAGTTCTTGGCGAAGGTGTGACATGTATTCTTGTTGCTGTTTGGTTCGGTCAGAAGAGAAGCGAAGGTCTTTCCAGGTAGAGTTTGATTTTAATTTATTTTGATATGAGAATAATTCAAAAATATCTTTTTGATCCGAAAAACGTAATTTTACTGGTCGAGATTTGGTAGTATTAGAAGAAGAAGGTTTGCCCAGACGAGTGACAGAATTTGGTTTGGATTTTAAGTTAAGAAAATCAAGTATGTTTTGAATAGAAGTAGAATCCGAGCTTGCGTTGGTTAAGTCATTAAGAGTTTCTGTTAAATTGAAGAGTAACACATTATTTCGTCGTGATTGTCTGTCGATCATCTCAGGTATTAGATTGTCGTTAATTATATGATAACAATATTTATTAAGTATGTATTTGAATCCAAACAAATAAAAATTTACATAATACTGATAATGAAGAATTTCATTACATAAGACATTTATAAATGTTATATAAAGTAATTTTAAAATTCTTACATGTTTCCTGAATTTTAAGTAGATAAATCTTATTTGAGTAACTCTAATTTAATAATAATGAAATCTTANTTTGTAAGTACATACTCATAGTTTAATACAATATAAGCAGTTAAAAATATATTAAGTGCGTTTTAAAAGATTGCTACTACTATGATAACTAACTACTTCGACTAAGTCTGCAGTTCCCAACCTTTCTCAGCCTAGGAGCCTTTTTTTAAAAAAAAGTTTCTCGTGGAGCCCCCAAGAAATATTTAACGTTAATTTTTATCTGCCTGTGTTCTATCTTCTATGAAGTATAAAAACACTAATTTTATACATAAAATTTTATTTTTTAATACAGGTGAATCAATAGTATGAAAAGAACTGGACAACATATTATTTATTATTTAAAACTTAAATCTACAAAATGTCTTAATGTGAGCATTGGGCCTGGTTTTTACTACTGAGTTTGTTCATGTCCAGTGTCACATAAGTCATTTGAAGACACATATCGTTTTCTGCATCCAAACGTGCTCGATATTTTGTTTTTGTAGCTGTATACCTCGAAAAAGCCGTTTCACATAGATATGTAGTAAAAAAAGGAAGTAAAAGCAGTTTATCTTTTGAACTTAATATTGAATGATCTTCCCCTAATTGAGCCTAAAATTCAGATATTGGTTTGCTTTTAAATAATGTCTGATAGCAGCTATCCGAAACCATATCAATAAGAACCTCGTATTCTTCTGCATTGAGAGTTGTTGGTTTCGACGTCACTAAAGATGGATTAATGATCTACTCATAGTTTTTTCGAACTGATTTTTGAGCATATTTTGGAAAGTATAAAATCAAATTTGGAAGCAAATAATTAAGATATTCTTTAATTATTTCTAATAATGGTTCGTTTATTGTTAAATTGTCTTCTTGTAAAAAGTTTGAAGTCATTGAAAAACATGTCAAGTCTTTATTATCGATGCTTTCAATGTAGAATACAATTTTTTTCTTTAGCACAACAATTTTATCATTAGCATCAAATATTGTTTTATGTTTTCCTTGTATAGATGTGCTGAATTCATTCATTTTTGAAAAAATATCTGCCAAGTAACATAGTTTTCACAATCATTTCTGGTCATTCAAATAATCTGCTAACAAACTATTATGGTTATTTAAAATTGAAAAAACTTCCGTTCGAAGTTCAAATAAGCGGGCTAACGCTTTGCCTCGTGACAACCACTGTACTTCTGTGTTTAATAACAATGACTTGTGTATAGCTCCCATATCTTCACACAATATTTTGAGCAGTCTACACTGCAAAGGTCGTGTCTTAACATAGTTAATAATTTTAATCGCGTTAACTAGTACTTGCTTTAATAAGACTAGTTTTATAAGAATTTCAGCGAGGGTGTGTGGTTTGTCATCAAGAGCCAGTTATTAAATTACTAAGTACGATGCTTTCAGTGCTTTTTCAGAATATGTTTTTACATGAGATACAAACGTTTTCGGAGTTACATGGAATTCATCACTTTTTCTTTTAAAATAGTCTGCAGTTTTATTTATGAAGTCAGGATGTGTTTCAAAATATTGTTTAAGCTTAGCAGGGAACATTAAGCTATTAGGCAAAACTTTGTTACATATCACACACTGAGGACGTTCATCAGCAAATTCAGTGAATCCCATATCTAAATATGAATCGAAATATTTTCGTTTTTTGCTTCCTTTTCGAATATTTACATCAGGTATCGTAGATTCTAAAGTAGAACTATGTACATATTCCGAATATAGTTCTAAGGAATTATTTTTACTACAACTATTGTTATCTTTCTTCGACTGTGCAATAGTTGTTGGCTGACGATTTTTAGGTCTTATGGAGCCCGTTTTAAACCACCATTCCATTTCAGTAAAAATACACTGGGTCGTTCGTAAATACGTACAATTAACTGATAAAAGAATAAAGTAATATGAGAATCAAACGTAAATTAAATTGTGAAACGTGGTAAACAAGATTATACATATTCTATAACATAATAAACAACGGACAGAGTCGTCAGTGTTTTTTCGATATATTGTTGTTTCGTATTATCTAAAATTCTAAAATGAGATAATTGTATACAATTTTCTTATCGGTTTTTTACGCAATATACATATCGGTGAATTATGGCAATCAAGTCTTCATGAAATATATATTCATTTTAAATAACGAACAATTTTTAAATTTTTTGTGGTGTTACGAACGGAGCCCTTATCAAGCAAGTCTCTAGCAAGTAGTGCAAAATGAACACTGCCGCAATATGCACTATTTGTGCTTACTTAAGACTTAAGAAAAAATTATTTATTATCATATTATGCATCACAAAAATTATACTTAGTTACAAACTTACTGAGTTAAGAATTTCAGTAAATAATATTTTACTTTTTTTAAGTATTTAAAAATTTAAACTAATAATATAGATAATCACAGTTATTTTCACTAATCGTATCAAATATTTAAATTCGTCAATCACACAGTCATAATAATATATGCTCCTGGCCAGTTTCTGTTTAAAACATATAAATAAAAGCGAAAGTGTCATTAGACTTCTTAGTGTTGTTTTTGCTAAAATTATTTTCAAATAATTGTAACAAATAATGATAATGGCTTATAAATAAAACAATACGTTTTTCTCAATCTTAATTCTGAGTCAAATTCACTTTTGTTCAAAGTAAATTTTGTAAAAAGAAAATCTAAGCCGAGCATGTTTATTTCTAATCGTTTTTTAACAGCTTTTAATAAAGATAAAATCTCTTGGTCATTAGGATTTTCAATACTCATAATTAAATTATCAAGTAATGGAATATAAATATTATTCTTAAATTCCTCTTCTATAGAAAATATTGGTCTTTAGTTTAATCAATTTAAATGGATATCTCTCTTCTCTTTACTTCAGGTATATTAATCTCATGCTTAAAACAAAGTAATACTGCTTCTATAAATTGAGTTGAGAAATTTATATTTTTAGATATCATTGATTGTAAAGTAGTTTTTAAGGATAGAACCATATCAACAGCTGATATAATAGATCTAAGTTTGGGGTCTGTAATGCGGCACTCACTTTAAGAATAATTATTAAAATTATATTGTGTGTTGTGCCTGTACGAGTTGTGGTCGTACGGGTTGTTTTATTCTTTCGGTAGTGTGAGAATCCAATTTTTAGGAGAAAGTACAACAAAACAGTTCTAAGGATTTTTGGTAACTAATATAATTTTAATGTGAATCGAACTACTTAATTAAAGTGTAATATATTATAATAGTCATTGACATGACGTATAGTTTTAAAAGCGGTAGCTCGACTGACTGCGCGGCTCTCTTGCAGGTGCCATATGGCTACTATATTCTCAGAGCCACCTAGACACTAGGCGTTATCGATAGACTAAAATAATATACTCTTATGTTCTAATACAAAGGGGTTATACTACTATACTATATAATATAGCAATGTGCTCATAACATAAGGAATATAAAAATAAATTTAAATATTTTCATTTGATGTAGTAAATCCTTTGCTTTTGCTTTTACATCGCCTATGCCAGATGCTTCTAGTATCTGTTTTGTTCATGGTGATTTCTTATCAGATTTCTCTTTCTCACACAGCCACATTCTTTTTTGCAGTTTTGACTGAATTTCACAATAGATATCTCCTTTGGTTATGATTTCAATATTTTGGGTTTCTTCATCAATGTTGATACATTCATTATAAAGTTTACAACAGGGTGGATCTTATAACAGGAGCTTTAACTTCTTTTGGATCACGAATGAAACCGCCTTATCCTTAAATTACTCTCATACATGCACAAAAAATAATTTGTTAAATTACAAGTTATAAAAAAACTAAAAGTACTTACAAGTTACAAAATAACTGATTTTAGTAACTTTTTAACTTTTTCTTTGTAAATAGTTACTGCTTAGCTTTGACCAGTGACTGTTAATATTCGCATCTGTGGTTTTTAATGGTTATATTAAATTTTTTGGAACCTAATGATTTTAATGATCCAATTATATTTTACATATACACAATTATATTATATTTTATTATTGAAATGATCGTGACATAGAGATTACGAAAAAAAATTGCATCTATTCAAAATAATAATTTTAATACTACATTTGATTTTTAATCTATAGAGCCTACTCGTGAAGAACCTGAAATGCTAGTTGAATATATTAATGTGAATATTTTAACTCACTATATTCAGAATTCTTCCAGCAATGAACTCAATCTCACATTAGATATCAAGCAACGGGAATTAGAATGCATTTATGGAATTCAAATTATTTGCTCTGTACTTGAGCAGCTTGGAGGTTAGACACAAATCATTTTATTATTAAATTAATTTTTTTTTCGTTTGCAAAATATTCATTAATATAGATAATGATTATAATAATAATGTCTAAGCTCAAGAACTACTTAACCAATTTTAAAATTTCTTTCACCTATAAAAAGCTACATAATCAGTGAGTAACATGGGCTGTATTTTATTTTCGAAAAATTAGGGATCCTTAAAAAAATTATAATATTTAGGTTTTTAGGTATTTTTGATATGAATATCTTATTGTTTATTTATTTATTTTTGTTTATTCATGGGTTACCTTGGTGACATGGATGGCAATTTAATTCTCATGGATAAGAAAACTATTGTTATTATTTTTATTTATACCATTATCTGGCAATACCAAAGAATTGTCAGGTTAGCTAGTATAATATAAAATTAATATTGATTTTTTTAAATTTATTTTGCCTAATAGTTGAACTGATTTCGAAAATAATTAAAAAGCTCTATCATGATGGAATTGTAACTGAAGAAACTTTAATTTTTTGGAAAAATGAAGACAAAAATAAAATTGGTTTTAACAAAGTTGCAGACTCAAAAGCAGTGGCAGTTGAAGCATTGGACCCATTATTCAGTTTATTTAAAACCCAACCGAAACTATCAAAATACCGAATTTGGTTAAATAATGTATTGCCTACAATATTCCATAAATGATTGCACTGGACATCGCAAAACACTCATATATGTATTCCATATAGTGAACTAAGAATGAGCGGCATCACTGCAAGCATGTTTATTTATAATAAATTAGATATGTCAATTGGTGCAACAATCAGACAAGTCTGATCATTAAATACTACAGATTTCTATACTAGTATAGAATTCTGTGTTAAATATAGAGATATTGTACAAATGGCGATATATGGTTTTTATCATGATATAATTAACTAGGTAAGGAAATGCAAGAAAGACATTGATCCTTCTGATTGGTTTATAATTTTTGGCGGTTTTTTAAAAATGTTTTTCTTTTCATGATAGTTTTTAATCATAGACATATTATTTAATTATTATTATATGCTTTTATACTCCTTCTTTTTTCTTGTAGATAACTTTTCTACCAACAATTTTGCTTTAATAGAAAAACGACGAATACTTTTTTTGTTGCATTCATAATCTTTTAATAGTGAGTAAGTAACTGATTTTTTGATTTTTTTTGTGTTTTTATTAATATTTAGGAAAAACGAAAAACGAAAAAAATACATAAAAATGAAAACTGACTAATTTACGGTGTTACAATTTCATTAATTTAAATTTCTACGCTTTCTTCCAGAAATATTGCTTCAATAGAGAAATATAAGAGTCCTTTTTTGTTGTATTTTTAGTATTATTAGTGAATAAGAAAATTTTATTTCGGTTAGGATGGCTGTCACAACAGTACTATTTTAGAGAGGTAAAATAAAATATGTGGGAAAGTCGATTTCAAGTAGACTTGACAACAATTAAATTCAAATCTGTTCTTAGAATTCGTTTCATTTCACTAGAAGAATCGGTACATTGAAATTAAAATACTTCTAAATTTCTATGCCCCACGTGGTAAGACAGAGACAGAAAATCACCGCTTCTAATCCCCTTGAATGATAATTATGTCCAAATGAATGTAACCTGCAAAATGAATACATGTGTACTTATTTCAGTTATTTTATAGTAGTGTAGAACAAAAAAGATCTGTTCGATCTAAAGGAGATAGATTTTTATTTGTATTAAATTTTTCTTAATATTGAGGTTGATATTATGCAAATTATTATTATTATTTTATTCTTTACAATATGTTTATAAGAATAATGTGAAAGTATAGATTTAGTTTGAGTATATTATTACATTTAATAATACATAATTTGTTTTTTATAACAAAATTTAGTCATTTATTTAATAATTTTTAATGATTAAAAGCCACTAACTGATATTAAAATATTACAGACACTACAGAAAAAAATAATTTTTTTAAATTTAAACCACAATTGTTAAATGTATTGAAATCTTCAAAGTTAGTTCAGCTGAATTTGTTCAGCTGAAATATGTGAATATAATCTGTATTATCATTTGAAATGTAACACTTACTAATGTACAAATAGTCAAAGAAATTATGCAAGTACTAACAAAATTTTAAAAATCTGTATTTTTAGTTTGTATTAATTTTTTGCTAAACAGTAAAAACTGTTAAAGAGTATTTTATTTAAAAAATCGAACATGCTGGGATTAAGAAAACTCTACCTGATTATAATAATTATTTCTACAACAATTTTTAATTCAAATAATTCCCATGCTAGTAAGTTGAATTACATAATATAGTCTGATATACCTAGTAAAATATTTCTTACATGCAATTTTGTTTAATGATATATTATACATAAATCTATAGTCTACGCCTATATACTTACCTTCTGTATTTTAGGTGTACTAATGATACAGATGATAATATTTATAATAATAATTATTTATATATATACATTTTACATATTGTTTTATATATTTGTATCAATATTACTAAGGTATTACAGTAACATTTTACTGTCTGCCTCTTTAACGAGTACCTAATAAAGCAAAAATGTATATACATAATTCCAATAGTACTTGGAGTTTAATAATAGATCTAAAATAAAAATTATTTCACTAAGTTTCTTAAAAAGAAAATGTTTGATATTTATTTCCTAGATTATCTATTCATATGTCAAACATTGAAAACAAATTATTTTTTGTCTTACTAAAGATTGTAAAATGATTATATTAAAAAATTCCTATTTGAAAACATTGTAAATGTTATCAAAAATTATAATATTAATTCTTTAATTTGATGAAATCATTTTTGTTTTACATTAATCAAATCCTGAGCACAACTTTATTGGAAGTATAAAAACATATTTTTATGTGTTGCCTGTTAAATATAGGTACAGAGATAAAAAATGTTATTAGGTAGTGGCGTATCCAGGAATAACCCAAGGAGGGTTAATGACCTTTTTATTTTGCTGGTAATAAAATAATGTTAGTAAAAATATATCGTCCTGAAACGGAAAACTGTAAAGGCGCCACTGAGTTGTATGCTAATTGAATAATACATTTATGATTAGCCGAATAATGATGTTTGGGAATGTTAATATTATTCCTAATTACTGTAAATGCAGTACACACTTTTTATAGACAGGTAAACTATAAAATAAAAAAAACTTTTTATTAAATTGTAATACAGTGGATTCTGCTTAATGTGAAAACCGGTTAATGTGAGCAGCCGCTTAATATGAGCATAATAGTCTGGTTCCGATTCTAATGTATAACGATACTAATTTCGGTTAAAATGGGCAACCGTTTAAGAGGACGCTATACCCGCATGTGCTGTTTCACTCCAATTAACGGGCGAAATAGCAAAATCTACTTTAGTTGGAGTTGTTGTTAGTTAGGTAGTTGGAGTGAAACAGCACATGCAGCTACAGCGTCCTGTTAATGTGGACAAATGTAATTAGCCCCAACGTGCTCAAATTAAGCGGAATCCACCGTATTATTATTATTTAATAATATTAATATATTTGCATTTACTTTATAAATTATAAGCTATAGGTAGCAATCATATTTTCCTAGAGTCTTTCACAAAGTTATTAAGAACTTCATCTATTGTTAAAATTATTTCACGATGAATATTTAGTAATGTTAAACTATTTAATCTATTTCCTCCAATAGTGTTTCTAAAGTAGTTTCTTGAGTCTTTTTAATGTAGAAAATGATATTTCACTGCTTACTAGAGTTACGGGAAATGTAGTATTTGGAGAAGTTTATAAGTAAATGAAAAAATGAGTGTGTTGCCTGTTATAAGAGCTTCCAATGCATTTCTTGGTTTTTATGCTTCAACAAACTTTTGTGTCCATGTTAATACTTCTCCAACTACTGAATTAGAACTACATTGAAGATGTGTGAAGATTGAATGTGTTATCATTTCATTCTACAATCAAAACTGATATCGATAGGTACGCAACATACTACACAACATAAAGCAACTTTCTCACCAAAAGCCATTATAAATAATTTATGTAATGATAATTTCACAGATGTTTAGTATTAATTTAATCTATTCTGTTGTATTAAAACTTTAAAAGTTATAAAGTTGCTTAAAAGTATTTACGTAATATTTTATAGATATAACAAAACTATAAATGTATATAAATTATAAAAACAAATTCTATATACTTTTTTTTAGGCTTAGAATGGGGCTTGACCTAACCCTTAACCCCCCCTCCACTAGATACGCCACTGTTACTTTACTCCGGCCAGTGAGAAAACGTTACTCCTCTGCACATCTAATTGAACGAGCCCGCGGTTTCGTGCCCAAATTTCTCCCATTCTACTACCTACTCGCTGTAGAATACACGAGAACAGACGAGTTTTGATCGCCGACTAGTAGCGTTCTCTCGCTGACCGGACAATAGGTATATATTTGTTATATACCTAACTAATGCATTTATATTGATCGTTTCATTATTCTCGATTTAGTATTTATTAGTTCAGTTCATTTATAAATAATTTATATAATGTATGATATTATGTCTAATATAATTTTTTTAATTATTAACTGTAGTGCGACCACCATGTAAAGGTAATACTTAAACTTTATCAACGGTTACTCAATTTTTTTTGTTTCACGCCGACCTAAAAATAAAAATATAATTGCATCTCTCATGAATAATTTAACCACAATTTTATATTAACTATTTAAATATTCAAATATTTATATGCCAAAAAAAAGACGACTGTTAGTATTTAATTTTAATGCAAACAATGTACTTGTTTTTTATTCAATAATTCTTTAAAGTTAAGTAGCAATGTTGTGACAGTCACATGCATTTATTTTTCAACATTAAGTTTTGACATACCTATACATTAATTTTTACACAGAAACTGCAGAAAATTCTGCTTCACATAAATACCGTGTTACAAATGGTACTAACACATGCAAAGCTTTGTTGGCTACTTCAGGATATTCATCTTTAATGTTGTTTCAATATTTTAAAAGTGAATATGCAGAAGGTTTTATTAGGTGTACCTATCATCCAGTATAATTAAACAGGATTAAAAATCTACATACAATTATATAATTTCTAATATAAATAAAAAATTTTATTTGACACCATAGTAATTATAAATATAAATTTTAAAATTAAAAATTATTATTTAATAATAAACGCCATTATTTTTTAAAATACCACATAATGATATAGTGTTTAATTTGTTTCGGCTTATCTATGTATATTTTATGTTTTATACATAATAATATACGTTGCACGATTTAATTATTTCAAATATTTTTTACAATAAGTAGTATTAAATTAATATGATAACCAAAAAAATATTTAAAAATTGTATTAAAATGAAAACAATAGGAACTTTATGAGTAGCATCTATTCTGAAAGAAAATTTTGTTTAGTTGGTCAGTAAATAAATCAAGTTTTCACTTTCCTGGCATTTTTCATAATAGTTTTCAATTATAATTCAATAGGTTTCAATTTTGTTTTTTATCAGAAATATAACAATGAAATTCAAATTCAGCAACTTTTTTGAACAAAAATTGTGTCTAGTTGTTGTATAAAGATGTCATTTTTTGATTTACTATATAGTTTTAGTCATAATTTGAAAAAAAAAACAGGAATTTTATTAACATTATACATTTAAACAACCACAGAAACTGATAACTAGAATCAAAAATATTAAAACTTTAAAAAAAACTACTCTATATAATATATAAAAAAAATAGTAGGTGAGTACATTTAATTGGTATGTAAATTTTTGTGAAAGTAATATTAGGTACATAATAATAGCATATTTAGTATTTGATGAATATACTAGGATGACTATACGTCCTGTTTTAAACAGGATTGTCCTGTTTTTCAGCTTGATGTCCTGTTTTTTCAAGCGGAATTAAACAGGATGCACTTAGTGCTGTTTTCTGTGACTGTCCTGTTTTAACACATAATGTGTTGGTGTGAATATAAAACACATACGAATATCTCAATTAGCGATTAATCACTAGTACACGTCTTGGTCTTGTGCAACGTGCAGTGCATGTTTATCCATTTTTTACAATGCCGAAAAAAAAGGTGCGTTTTTACTCTAAGTTTAAAAAATGAATTTTATTTTTGAGAGATGCTGAAGAAATTGGAAAAGTGTTTTGTTCAGTATGTAAATATGTATTTTCAATTTAAATTGGTGGCTGAGCAGACATAAAACAACATGTCATCAAAGCGAAAAAAAATGTACGTACAGTATCTTCTACGTCAAGTAATGATAACGTTACATCTTTTTTTTTTAAAACAATGCCCAGTTGGTTTATCTGATGCAATTAAGCGTTTCACAACAAAAGAGGGGTTATTTTCATTTCATACGATCGTACATAGTCATTCTTTTAGATTAATGGACTGCATATCAACTATTTTGAAACATTTTTATAACAAAATATTCTCTTGTGCTCGTACTAAAACTGAATCAATTATTTTAAAAGTTTTTGCTCCTTTTGCATTGCGACAAATTTGTAATGAATTCAAATCTGTAAAGTATGCAACAATTATGATAGATACCTCAAATCATAAAAACTTAAAAGTTGTACCAATTCGCTATTTCAACCCGAAAACTGACGTGCAAATAAAAATTTTGGAAATAATAAATTTAAAAGGCGAAACTGCTGATATTTTAACAAATTATATTATTGAGATTATGAATAAATACAAATTATCAGATAAAATCATTGCATTTTCTGACGATAATTGCATCACAAACTTTGGAAGGCTCAATAGGAAAGGAATAAAAAATGTTTTTCCATTTCTAAATAAAAGTTTAAAAAATAATATTTGTGGCACTGGCTGCGCTGCTCATGTTTTGCACAACGCAATGCAATCAAGTGCTGATATTTTGCCGATCGATGTAGAATCTATAGTAAGCAAGATTTTCCAGTACTTTCATACATATACTGTACGTGTTGAACATTTGAAAGAATTTTGTGATTTTGCAAATATTGAATTCAAAAATATTCTTGGTTATGTTAAAACCCGTTGGCTATATTTATCACCAGCAATTACAAGAATAATTGAAAATTTTCCTGCTTAAAATCATATTTCGTGACATAAGATGACACAAATGTCCTACGATTAAAAAACTTTTTTTAATGTTACATTTTCCTTAATATGGCATCATTTTTTGCAAAGCCAATTGAAAGTTGAATGTAAAAAAATTGAAGGAGATAAAATATCAGCGTGTGAAGTAACAGAAGAATTGGAGGTTTTATGTAGAAAAATTAGAAATAGGAAAAATCAGAATTTTTTGACTTCTAAAATTATATCACTTTGACGATTGAAATGGTTTGAAAAAACAAAGCATGTATGATGAAAAGTCATTTAAATAAAATACTGATAATATGTTTTACGATACTTTTTTATCATACCTCGAAAAATGAGATTATCATTTGACAATTTGAAAATATTACGGTGGATCCATTTAATAAATTGTCCTACTTGAGATGATGTTCAACAAAGTATACATTTTTTGAAAGAAAAAAACAACCATAATATCAGTTAGAAATTAGATGAAGATGATTTATTCGATGAATTTAATCATGTAGTGAACATTTTCAAGATACTAGTTCATGAATGGAAAAAAAATTGTACAAAAGTAGAAGAGAAATGGTGTAAAATTTTCAAGTATATGGAAAATCAAAATATTGACCTACAAAACATAACAGGAATTATTGAATATGCTTAGGCAATACCCGGAACAAATGCAGCAGTTGAAAGAACGTTTTCTAACATAAATTTATTGTGGAGTGGTGAAAAAAATCGTTTTCTTATTGACACTATAAAAGCTATAATTATTGTTAAAAATCATTTCAAAAATTATTCTTGTAATGAATTTTATGGTTTCCTTCTAAACAAAATTAATTATTAGATTTAATAAGTTCATCACAAAAATATGACTTGGGAAATAAGTAAGAATTCCAATCAACATCAGAATAAAATATGTAATATGAAAACTTAATAAATGTACATTTATGTATGATTTTTTTAAATATAACAGGTAGTTTTTCGATATAAAAATTGAATATTGTTATAAGTTTTGTTGTTATAATATATATATATTAAAGGTAGTATATATATATATATATATTATTTATACAAGTTTCATATTTTGACAATCAATACATTTTTTTTTTTACATATGGTCACCCTAGAATATAACTATATTTGAGTTAATATTGAAAAAAAATGAATTTCAACAGAAACATTGAATAACAATATTGAAAGTAAGTAAATTATTTTTGAAAACAATGTATATAAAAATAAACCAACTTTATATTATTTGTAAATAGATTTCACTTATACTTAAGTACTCACTAGTGACTACCTACATATCTATATTATGTATTTTATTGATATTCCGATTGTAGGTACCTATAATTTCTTTTTTTGATGTGGATGTTAAACGGTGGACGCCTTAATTTCAAACACTGTCCCAATCAGGGCTCTTACTTATCCTAGTCTGATCCTCCTGGTGCTACTTAGGATAAAATAATGAAATGTTTATTATTTACACTAAAAATAATACATTAATGATATTTAATAGTAATATTAACAAGCCATTTTTGTATATCTGTAATCTGTATAACAGCTAATGTTTGGTCTACAGCAAAACAATTAGGTAAGCATAATAATATAAATAATATACCTACCTAATTTATTATATCTACCTAATGAATATTATATGATATTTCAAAAAATATTGAACTAAACAGTATATTTGACTATTATTTTATAAGAATTGCCAAGAAAATACACACTAGCATTTTTTTTAGAAAATAATGGAGGAATAGAAATATATCTATAACTTAAAAGTATTTTGGAAAGTTACCAATTTATACCTAAACAGTTTGTGTAATATTACAAATAATATAATAAATATTATTTAAATAATTGTATCAAAATTATGAACATCATTTAAAAAAATTATTGAGTAAGCCAGATTTTTCTAAAGTTGTTAATATTTAGAATTTTTTTTCAATGTGAATTTCTTCAAGGTGGATATCTGTTAAAAGAAAAATTAAATTTTCATTTTCATCCTCTAACACTAAAATAAAATCCCTTTAAACAATTTTCAAAATAGTAATTTTGTAAAAGATATTCTTCTAAAAAGTTGAATGTGTCATAAGTTCATAACTGATAAATAGTTTTTTTGTTTTAAACAGCTGTTTTAATTTCTTGAGAAAAGGTGTGAAAAAGGTTACTAACTACCGTGTATCACGATAGGAAATAACATGATTTATTGCATTATAAATTAAAACAGCTGTTACTAAAAAACATAATAGTTTATGTATATGAATGTATGATAAATTACAAATTGTAGAATAATATCTTTTACAAAATAGTTATTTTGAAAATGTTGTAAAGTGAATAAAAAAAATGTAATTTTATTTTAGTAATAAAGGGATAGAAATAAAAATTAAATTTTTCTCTAAATAGATTAAAAATAATAGCTCTAGAAAAATCCATCAAATAGTGCGGGATACTCTATATGACCTATATCATCATATGCATAGGCTGTTCCTGGTGTGCCATAAGTTGTAAACGAAATTATCTTATTTATTTTTTGAGCGTTATTTCATAAGGTAATTTCTAACTCATTTGGTATGACATATCGTCATATTACATTTATCAATAAATCAAATCAACCGGTAACCACTAACACTTTGATATTACTTATCATTGTCTTGAGTTCGGGATTTATCGTAAATGTGATGATATTAAGTTTTTTAAAAATATCTGAACATTCTTTTATAGTTGTCTATATTTTGCAATATATATTATAATGTTTTTGTTAATTATTGTTTGATGATAGAGATACCGGGTGATTCTTTTATCTTCAATCACTCATTATTCCGCAAAGTATTGATTATTTTTTAAATTTGTCATTAACTTAAGAATAGTACTAAAATGTTACGTTATTATTTTTTTTGTCACCTTTATTTTTGTGGGTGAAATGACTTCTTACTTTTGATTTTAAAATGGTCACCTTCATTGAAGATGCCTTAAATAGATACAGTATTAGTTAAAATAAATGTCGGTGTTAAAATTTTTAACTTCCGACAATCCATTGACGAGGTATTACACTTTTAAGTTTTTGGTTGGAGGAGAGTAAGTCGTCACACAAATGGTGATAATAATTTAAATGTCTCTTCATACTTCAAATACTTAAATTAATGGGGATAATTTACTCAAAATAATAGGAGAGGCAGATCGCATAATCTAATTTACTAGAATTATTATAATAATTTTAATTTAAAAAAGATGGACACACTTCGCACAATGGGTGAACCACTGTTGTAGGTGAGAAGTTAGGAAGGTGGGATATAGAGGGAAATTAAATCATTGATAATAAAAAACTAATCTGAGCGGAATTCCGTTATACTTGTTTTGAAAGGTCATAATATTTACGATTTTCGTTAAAATGTATAAAAAAAAAATTCTATATTACTCTTAATTTTTTTTCAATCAACTTCTTGTTCAATTTTCAAGGATTTCTGTTTTGTCTAATAATTTTATCTACAGATTACATACCGAATAAAAATATAAAAAACTAACAAAATTAAAATATTTATAACTAGCTCAAAAATGGCTAACATATTTAGATAATTTTACCCTGTTTAAATTTTAAATCTCTATGAATATGTTTAACTAAATAAACACAAAACAACTTAATTTCCTATAATAAAAGTATTATTTTTGTAAATTTGTCCGTTCTTTATACGTTTTTTTTTCAGTTTTGTTTAATAATTAAATAAACCACACGACAAATAAAAAAAAAAACTACTTTTTTACTCACCCAACTAAATAATAAATTCACAAACAATAATCTTTTGATGTTTTTAATTGAAGTATTATTTCTGATAGAAAACAGTGTGCGTACAAATTTAAAATAATGAAATCGTATGCTATATATGAGTTCGTTTTTCATTTTTTGATTTTTTCGGTGTTCCTATTTGAAAATAAAACTATTTGGAAAATCAAAACACAACTTACACTTAAGTATTAATTTTATTTAACTAGTAAAACTTTGGAACATTAGAGTAATAGGTTTGTTTATTATTTTCCTTCCTCATTTCCGGATTTATTGATTTATAATGTTTTTACCACTCGACGCAAATTATAATTATTTTATGATTATACTTTCTATTTAAATTTTTTTGCAATGTTTACATTCCCGGAAATTTATTTTTTGGTTTCCTGTGTTCTGAAAATTGACTTTCTTCTGGGCATGTTTTTTTGGATAACTGCAGTAAATGGTCTTACTTTCTGTAAAACTGTATTTTATTGTTATAATTTCGTCCATTCAACATTCTGGGTTGACACGAATAAAAACAACTGTTTGGGTCGTTTAGTTTATGAAAACTTATGGCTTCCTAGTCTGTAAGCCCACATAAATGACCAAAGTAGATATCATTTACGGTATGACCATACAGTTATAATAATAATTTTTTTATTAAGTATTAGATTCTGAGTAGAGATTCTGTATTAGTTTTACAAAGGTGTTTTTTTTCTATAGACAACTTTTTTACAAGTAAGTTTTTCTGATTCATAATAATAGCATTTTTCTGGAAGGAACCTGAATTGAGGAAGTACAAGGAGGTGATTTTTTGATTTTCCCAAAAGTTTGCCTAATAAATGGGATAAATCGGAAAAAATACACGGGAAAACCGGGAAAAAACGCAGGAAAAACAGGAATATAGGTACAACATTGAACAAATACTATTGAAGAAAGTTTTTAGTGTACATTTAATTAGTTTAACATAATATAAAATTTACCTACATTGTTGACAAAACAACTGAACTCTGCTCAGAATCAATTTTTCGTTAGCAATGGTTTATCCTTATACATATAGGTATACATTAAATTTTTGTTTATATCTTATCTTCCCGATTTCCCACATACAACACTGATGGCTGCTCCCATCTCTATTATCTTAGGATAACTTTTTTTTTTATCTTATCATTGATCAATAGCTCTTTGTCAATTATTGTTAATTGGAGAAAGCTTAGCCAATGTTGTATTATACATTAAATTAAACGTATTTGGACTGTCGTTACTCAAAGGGGATGTGACACTGGCCAAAGGAAGCTTAACCCCATCTCACTTCTCAGTTGTGCCTAAGTATAAAGTTTACTTTAAGAAAAACGGCTCGTTGTCTTTAAGGCATATATTGTGTTAAAATCCTGTGCACTTTTATGGTTATCATAATAATTGTTCTGATCGAATATTAAGTAAAAAAGAAATTCTGAATAAGTGATTAGTACACACTATGCAAAATAATTTATTGTATGAAATAAATATGAATTAAAAAATTAATCTTTTCCAATTATTTTTATCCTTTAATATAATATATTAGATACATTTATTATTTGTATTTTGTATATTGATTGGTTTTTTTTTTAAATGTGCGAGATTATATAATGTTTGAATTATTAGAAAAAGTTTTAAATTTGCTATAATGCATTTTCAAAAACTTTTTTAATAATTATCTATAATACCTAATATATTATAATGATATATTTTTGTTATTTTGTTGATAATAAATAATATTGAAATCTATTACACTAAAAATTGAAGTATCCTGTATAATAATCCTAATCCTAGAATCTAGGTAGGTGCTTTTTCAAATTTTTTACCAATCTGTTTCTAAACTACCTAAAGATATTAATATTTGTATTATTTAAATTTGTGTAATGTTTAATTTATTTTATAGTAAATATATTATTTTAGATTCCGTTGAAAAAATTAATGCAAAATATCGTGGTAAGATGTTTATTGTTAATAAATAATAGGTACCTTTATTTTTTCTATGTTATTTGATTTCGATCAAAACCTATTATTAATCGACTTCAAAAAAAGAGGTTCTCAATTTTACTGAATATTTTTTCTTTTTATATTTGTTACGCGATTATTCCACCAATTATGAATTAATTTTGATGATTCTTTTTTATCTCGTAGGTAATACTTCAGAGGTAGTCCCAAATAAATTTATGTAAATTAAATTTAATGTATATTTATTTATTTATTCAACCAAATCAATTAAAATGTATTAATTACAGTGAATTGCATTAATAATAATAGCTAATACGTATACTAACTGAGTTATAGCTTGTATATAATTATTATTGATAATGTAAATATGTACACAATTAAAAAAACTACTTAAATAAAAGTAACGTTGTAGATGATTTTTTCCTTTCTTTTATTCAATTTTTATTAATTACATCATAGATTCGATTGACTTTCACATACATTTTTATTAGACTCTTTATATCGTTATTTAAATTGTTGAATATACCTAGTTTTACACATGGAGTAGAGGGAGGTTCTTGTACTAGTTAATAATGTAAATTGCTGTTTAATGTATTTTCTTGTTGTTCTGTTTATTATATCTTTAATGTTAAGTGTATGATTTTGATGGGAATTTTAATGGAAGGGAGTACGCTACTTTTACAAAAAATTTTTGAGTAATGTGCAATGAATTAATATCTGTTCAATTAGTGCCTCCCCAATATGTTATGCCGTATAATATAGGATTAAATTACACCATGTCTTTATAGCGCTTACCAATATTTCGCCTATTTAATTATTTAATTAAAAACATAATAGAATAATTCAAATAATTCATAACATAATAAACCGTATCAATTGGCTATATATAAACTTACAAAAATGACTTTTTTAACTGTATTTAAAACATAGTGGAAACTATTATTTTCCCTATTTTCCTATTAGACCCTTTTTATCTGCCAAAAATAGATGGTGTAATCTCTTATATCGACTTTTTTAAATTGTAGTTCTGAGTGTAGTGAGGAATGTATATTGGTTTTACAATGATTATTTGAGATAATTGCATAATTAAGTCAATAATAACTGACTTGGTTTTTACCCACATTCCATCCTACCTTATTCTATATTTGCCAATCTTATGTCTATATATCTATGTTTAATATCGTCATTATATGTCCTTTTGAAAAAAATATTTCTTTGCAAGATAATGAGTATACCCACTTAATAAATAAATCACTAGGTATATTATGGAAAAAATTATCTTTATGTAAAATTTTAGGTTTGCTTAGACTTTATATGATGTTTTTAAATGAAAAAACTGAAAAAAGTAAGTACCTATATAGTTAATAACAACAAAACTAAACTTAATAAAATATTGTTGAAAATCAAACATAAACAAAATATTGTAGTAGAATAAAAAGTAAAAGTAAAAAATAAGGTATAGGGGAAGGTAGAATAATATGGTATGGAAGATGAGAGATAAATAGTAAAATATAAGATACCTATATATTAAATGGGTATACGGTGTGAAATGATATTGTTATTGCGTAGTGAGTATAATACGGATGCACGGCGGTTTGTCCGTCGAATATGTGTAAATATGTGTGTATATCGTTCTATGTGTGTGTGTGTGTGTGTGTGTTACACAATCATCGTCGTGACATATACATATACACACTTATTTAAAAACGTATTATATTTAATATTGACCGGCAGTTACCTTGTACTCGTACCAACAATCGATCTGTGGAATCACAATTTTCAATTAATAATAGTTTCAATTAAAGAGTTTTTTTATAATAGGTATTAAAAGCAACATAATTAGGTATGAATAATAATATTTGAAAATCGTGCCAAATATTTTTTCGTTACCATTAACATTCGGGACATTGGCATTCGTCAATGTCCCTTGACATTGCAACCAATACCAGGGTACGCTCTCGAAATTTCTTCCATAAATCTAGAAAATCGTTCTGAATTGGCGTTCAGCCGATTGATGATATTAATACAGTACATCCATTCGTCAATATACGAATCCGCAACACTTTTTTGGTTACACCTCGTTAACGTGCGCTACCACGAGATTATTTTCTTTATTAATTTATTTGCAACTACCTAATTTTTAAATTAATGTTCTACTACGAGAATATGGAAATAATCACTTACCTCGGTATACTGCTTGAAGTTCGCAAGAAGTTCGTTGCTCAAAATGTAAGAAATAGGTATAAGAGTGCCCTTCGATGAATTGTTACAATAAACGCAAGTAGGTTTTCTAATTGTTTTGTTACCAGGTCTACTATGTCAATAGATAAAAATCAGAATATGGCTATATCAGACGTCGGGTAGCTTATAAGTGACGACTTGCGAGAGAATCATTCGTTTAATGAAACGAATTGCTAGCTGACATATTATTGTGTAGTCATTATGTTATAAAATGCTTACTATAATACAAAATGTACAGACAATTGTTTATCTTGAATGATGACCACAGCCCGCGGTATGTTAGATAGTCAGGCGTAATATATTGTGTGTATGTTTATAATGTGTTATGGGAGAAAAAAAATAAATAGACACGTTTAAATGTATGATAGAAAACAAGGTGGCAATATGTATAACTACCAGGTTTAAGGAGATGTGGATTAACCAAATACAGCAGCCCGCCTATGGTATCTGTAACTGCCGTATAGGTTTGGAAAGATGTAGGTAGTAAGGATTATTAGATGAGCAAAAACAAGTGCTTCCTCTGGGCAGAAGTGAAGATTCGATGAAAAATATTTACGTGTCTCGCGTCTTATACAATACGGGGATCCCACCCTGGTCCTGGTGGCTCCCATACGATCGCCGCAGTGGCTACGGGAGGCGCCAGTGTGTGGAAAATGCGTGTAAAACATTGTGTAATAAATTAATGGCGTACTTATGTGACAACACTGATATTTTTTGTGATGCAACTGGTAATTGTATCTACTACTTCACTTTGTTCGTTTGTTTTATAAATGTTGAATATTAATGTATTCAATATGTTAGGTATAGATGCAAGTATGCTTTTTAATATTTATATCAGTTGATGATTGCGAAAAATTATTTTATATTTACCTTTACAATTTTTAATTACTAATACAATTTGTTATTAAATCGTTTTTTTTTTTTTATCCAAAATTACAATCACGAATAAATAATAATTATATTCAGAATTTTAGATCCGACAATATTTAAAAAAGAAAAATGTTTTGGTTTTGCTATCCTCATAATCGTACTTTAATGTTTACAAAAATAAATTTTGAAACAACCCTTAACCCATATAAAACATTTAACGGTTAAATGTATTATCTTAAACGCATAACAAATTTTTATTATCTACTTACTATAACATTTCATTAGTTTGATTAAATAATGATGATTATTTTCCTATACTTATAAATATATTACTCATACGACTATAGCTGTATTTAATAAAATATTGAATATTAAAAATCCATCAATCGTTGCCTATATTTTAGATTACGATAACAGTAAGTATTGGTACTTACATAACATATTACTATGAAATTATTCATAAACATTTGAACAAAACGTAGGTAATTATACTTATAATATATTATTAAAATGTAATTTTTAATTTGATAACTGCAGAAACCATGGCTTTGGAAGTTTGGTGTTCAAAGTGTAAGTATAATAAATAATGTATTAAATAATAATCTGCTGGTTATGATTATTAGATTACATTATGTAGAAAAGATTTCTACTCTATAAGAAACATACTTAATTATATTCTTTAAATTTGTTTACCATACCTATATTCTATATCGATATAATGTGTTTACTCAAATAGTAACACGAAATATTTCTGTCTAGTGATCTCGTATTGAATTGGGGTTTTCAAGAGAAATACTGAAATACAAATATTTTACCTTTTCATTGTATGCATGTGCAATAAAAATTGCATTTTTTTTTTAATGAAAACACAATTTTTTAACACTAAATTTGGATAAACCATTTTTTTAAAGCAACTTACAAAAATAAATTTTTCCTTTATCTTAAAAATTGGTAGAATCGACAGTTAGTCAATATTTTAATTTTAATTACTAGATTTTTCAACAATCATTCTATGATTTTTAAATTTCTATGTAGTTCAATATACTTTATTTTGCACTAATAGGTTTATAGTCATAATTTCATATTTTCAAAAGTTTATTTGTAATTATTTACACGACGCGTGGTGCACATTTGTTAATTGTTAGTAAATTTACTCGGAAATGGAGACTTCCTATTGAAATATATATTTTATTATAAATATTTATAGATTTATCAGTTAATCAGCCATATCGGTTGACTAGTGAATAAAACTATTATCGTACTATTATAACACAGATATTTTCAGTTATTCTTTTATTTCATTGAATATAATTAAATTAAATGTTTAAAAAATCATCTTGTATGTAAGTACCTATCTTGCTTTTATTGTACTTTATATGCAACCGCAACTTAAATACAGTCGGCACAATGTATTCTGTCAAATTTTGAGTTATTTATAAACATTTTATATTTTCGAATTAGTTTAGTTTTTATTTAGTTTCATTTGGATAAAACCGTTTTAGTTGTGTAGAAATGTTTGAAAATATTACGTAAAGTCTAACATAATTCGTGTTAAAACAAAATTTTGAATTTAAAGCAGCAAGTTGCTTTTATAATAAGCGTTTGAAGTTCAAATGTTCACAAAAATCGTAGTAAAACACGGCATTTCAAAAAATATATTACTAAAATTCAATCGGAATTATATTTCTATGATTTATCTTTTCATAAAAATAAAAAATGGAATGACTACGAGTGTCTACACTTTTTATATTTTATATTTTGTTTAAATATTTTATAGTTGCACCGATACCGTGTTATGGTAGGTATAACATAAAGTTTTAATACGTTAACATTTATTTTAAGAGATATATAATAAATACATTATTTAGTATTAGAACAAAATATGCTAATTCATTAGTTTAAAACGATTATGAATTATGAATTATAATGATCATCTCTTGTCAAGTGACGTCAACAGAACCCATGTCACACAACAAAAATTATGTGTTTATTTTATCTGATTGTAGATATTTGTTTGTAAACATTATTCATTAAAACTAAATGTGTTTCAATTAAATTAAGGTTAACATTTTATTTATTTAATAAAACATATTTAATTCCACAATAGAAACGTTATCGACCAATCCTCTCTTCTTGAGAAGTAAGTATACCTGTAGTAGGTATCTAAATATATATTTTCAACATTTCAAATATATTCGTAAAAATAAAATACCTATCAAAATAAAAATGTTCATAAAAAAATTACCTACCTATATAATTGTTTAATGTTTTTTATTACTCAGAAGAAAAAACAGAAATAATTTTACAAGGTAAAATAACTTTTTTTAGTAGACCTTCCAACGTATATAAAGCCCTTTGAAGACATAGGACGTAAACACTGGCGCACTGTTCGTTATATAGGTATGTAATATTATCTATCTATTATCTATCTTTAATTTATGTTTTAAGTATTAAATATAATTTATACACTATTCAGAATAAATGCGGTGGTACACAATGCGTCCAGTGCCTTCAAACGTTGGCCACGCGATAGTTTGACGCATCGCGTAGCTGTAGTCCTTACGTTCATCGATATAATATATTTATGTCTCATGTTGGCTTTGGAACGGTTTCTGTTGAAAGTCGGTATTTTTGACCCGCGTCAAAGAAGTATCCAACGTTGGAAGCAAGTTGCAACCAGCATTTGGTATACAGCTACACGACTACGATGTCTAGTGTCCAGTCTTGGATTGCAGTCATGACCACGTGATAATGTTAATGATAACAATAATAATAATATATTAGTGATGATGTTAATATTAATATATTGTATAGTATGTTTTTTTAATATTTACTAATACTTTAGTCTTTATTAGTGTTTACTTTTTAAGTAAATCAATATTTACATAAAATGGAGCGGAATAACGAATTGACGCTCGAATTCCTATAAGCATATGAGAAACATCCAGTTACAGTGGCAGCAGCTGTAACCACGTCATCTATTTTGTTTTTCTACTTGTTTGACTTTTTAAAGTTAAATTAAAGTTTTAAAGTGTGTATATATTCATACGCACACATTTACACTGGAAGGAAGTATGCGTCCAACATGACACAGGACACTGGATCCAATAGTGACTACAACGTGTAGCTACAGCTGTGAATCCAACATTGGTTTCAATGTTCTGCGAACGTTTGCACGCCAATGTTGGACGCATCGTGTAGAATCGCCCCGTAAGAACGCACCCGTTCGAGCATGCATACTGCAGAGTATTCGAACGTTGCCGAACCACAGAATCCCTTCCCCCAAACTGGTATTCACCGACTGTACATAACCGATGACCGCCGTACGAGCAATACGGGTAGTGGAGATACCTGCACGAACTTGGATGTGTTTTCGTCTTTGAACGCTTGTTCGTCCCCTACTGAATACGTTCCATAGATAAATAAATACTTGACAATCGTAGCTTTGGTCGAAAAAGTAGTTTTCTTAAAGTGCATGAAATGAACAATTAGTGTACGAGTGTAAGGGTGCTAGATATTAAAATATAAAATATTAAATTATGATACTAAAAAAAGAGGGGTTTTTGTCTTGGATAAAACATTTATCTTTAATAAAATACATATCATATTATCTTTTAATAATAAATAAACGATATGTAACTTATAATTATTATGTAGAGTTTAAAAAAAAAAAAAAAATAAATAAAATAATTAAACAATCTTCTTTGGACATTTGACCATAATTTTACAAATTATAAATATTTTTAGATTCTGAGTAAAGCTAGGAATGTCCGAATATATTGTTTTTAAAATGCTGTTTATTTTAAATTCGGAGTATAACGAAGGATCTATTAGTTTACTATGATTTGTGTTTTTTTTTTTGTTTTCTGTTTGAGAACAACTCTTAGGTAGTTGAATTTTATAAATTGTCGTCAAAACATAGATTTTTTTAGGTGTAATTATTATTTTTATAATAACAGTGCCATTTATTATATTTGTATAAATAATTAAAAAGTTATAAAATCGTGTATTTAATTCTTGAGGTATAACGAGAAATGTTAAAATTAAAAATTTATTTTAGGAGAAGAAAAATATTCAATGCTAGAAGGTAAGTTGATTAATGTTATCAGTGATCAGTAAATTATACCCACCTTCTAATTACTTCATGTACCTATGTACCTATTTACTACATTATCTATTATATATATTGAAAAGTATAAAAGTTTTTTTTTATTATGATTGTTAAACAACACTTTTATCATATAATTAATTATATAAAGTACAGTATATTGAACACAGCCTATAAACGAATACATTGTTCGCTCCGTTCAGAATCTAAAGTAATATATAAATTGTTTAATACTATCGTCTAGTGGTATACTATTGCATGTGGAAGGTAAGATAAATAGAATAACTTAATTTATATTTATACGCAATTATAAAAAATTGTTGTTACGTTAAAACGATTCTGAACGAAGTTAAAAAGATAAAATAATAGAACTAAAAGACATAATAACTGCTATTGCCATATAGAAATAAGTTTATAAACATTATATGATTTTTGATATTAAATTATTAGTATAGTATTATTAGGTATTATATGGTTCATAAATAATCTGTAATGTTCATACCGCAGTGTTGATTTAGTTTATAACTGTATTGTAGGCTTACATTTTTTCCTTATTTGATAAACGATGGTCATGTATTTTTAGAATTTGGTCAATATGCTTAAAATTAACATATTATTGTTAGACAATCTTATAATACCTAATAGTTAATAAACATTATTACAATTGTATTACTATTTGTTTTCTTTTTAGGGGTGATTCTAAGATACATAAGTGAACTTATTAATGAACCCAGTAAGTATTACCATCCAGAAAACTGCAATGTATTAATTATAGTTTTTTGGCTTGATTATTATATGAATAAAATAATTAGATATACACATTTTTTTTTGGTCCAAATATGCGTCTATACGTCCGCGTCCAAATGGATTCATCTATTTATCCTTGTTCATATAATTTATAATTCACTATTGTGCGACCAGTGGCGGTTTTTAGGAGGATGGTCGATGGGGGCGATCGCCCCCCCTCCCCTGGATCTTAATTTTTTTTGTCAACTGTTAGATATGTTCTATAGGTAAGCAACGATAAACCATTGATTACGTAAAAACGATTCTGAGTGGAGTTCAATTGATAGTGATGGTTTGTCAACAATATACATGTCATATTAACGTAAAATAATTAAATAGGGTTTATATATTTTCTTTAATGATATTTATTTAATACTGTACCGATTTTCTGTTTTTCTCGATTTTCCCATTTTTTACCCCGGTTTTTCACAACTGGAAAACTCATAGGAAATCCAAAAATGATCTCCCTAAAGTACCTCTCCAACAAAATAATTTTCTTTGAGAAAAGTTGCTACATCGTATACATCGGAGCAAAATCTCTGGTAGAAAAGTTTTTCACAGATAAAACAGTTGTAAAACCATAAGCTTCTTCGTTCCACTCAGAATCTAAAATGAAAGTTATATGTAATTTTTGATAGGACCAAATACACATTTTATCCTTTATTTGATATAATAATATGTCATGGTATGAGGCCAAACAAGTTTAAAACCACCCTCCCACTCTTGATGTTTTATCAAAACCGCCACTGAATACGACATGTTATAAAAGTAAGGTATATAAAGTATCTAACACCCTAGACCAATTTTCTGATGTTAGTAAAAACACCGGAAAGCTTAACTTGTCCCCTCAGCTATAACTTGGCTGATATATTCGGATGTTTAGTATCCAAGTGATACATAGACAATCGCTGCCGAGTATTCCTTCTTGATGTGAAGTCCGCTCAGTTATTCGTTTCTTGAATTCAAGGAATTATACAGCGATATTGATCAATTAAATAATTTATTTTTAAGTTTCATCTGCTTTATTATTCAATCAATATGATAAATTGTCTATTTAATCAAAATATTAAATAAATAATAATGGTTTACGTTGTGGTGCAATAATAAAATATATGCTTTATATATATATATATATATCTACTTATAATACTTTTCTATGATCAGCTGATTGCAGTGGTAGTATGTATAACACAAATTAATTTTGTCTAAATAATAATATAAACTAAATAAAAAAAAAAAATGAAATGATTTGAAAAGTTATAAAAAATAATTGTATTTTTCAGGAGTGTTATCTATGCAAGCATGGTGTGACAAATGTAGGTAAAAAAATTAAAAAATTATCATTTTTTACATACAAATAACAATATTGTGTACAGGATGATCAATTTATCATAAGACACTCATTATCTCGGAAAGTATTAACTTTTTTCGACATTTTTTTGTAGAACATTTTGGAAACAAGCAGTTTTACATTTACGTTATTTTTTGTCCCCCTAATTTTTGGGAGTGAAACCATCCACTTTTAATTTTCAAATTGCAACTTATGTTAAAAATTCCATAAATAGATGAAGTAGTAGTTGAAATAAATATTGGTATATACATTTTTAATTTCTAACAATCCGTTGACGGGATGTTCCACTTTTAATTTTTGATCGGGAGAGAGTTTTAGTGGTACATTCATAAAACGCCTCTTGCTTTGTCGCCACACAAATGATGCCCACTACTCTTCTCCGACTCAAACTTAAAAGTGGGATATTTTGTCAATGGATTGACGGAAATAAAAAATTTAATTATCAACATTTATTTTAACTTCATCTATTTCTGGAATTTTTGATATAGGTCGCAATTTATAAATCAAAAGTAGTATGACCAACCCATTGGTAGGAACCGATAAGTGGTGCCACCGAAGTAGGGGGACACTACGACAGCGACCACCCAGCTGAGCCGGGGGATTTGTAAATATGTTTAATGCTAAACATAAATGTACTATGCTAATGCTACTATAAATGTATATATACGACATAAAAACTAGACACGTTGACCTTAATGTGCAGGGATTAGATGGTATATTTAACAGCAAATCAGAGTAATGAACAAAAAGTAAAAGATTGGTAAGGTAGGTATCAAAAGAAATAAATAATATTAAAATGGTAAGAAAAAAGAAATAATTGAAATGGACATGGAAAGGAGTTACTATAAATTGCAGTTGGTGAACATTAGGTGTCATCATATTAAAAAAAATAATGGGGGTGTCAATTAAATATAAATAAATTGAACAAAAGAATAGAGGGAAAATTGAAAAACAAATGTGTCGTATATCCCGGTATGAGGCGACAAAAATTAGAAACCCTATTAGGTACTTGCGGTAGATTGATCGTCATCATTAGGTAGTTGGTCTACCGTGAACTGCTATAAAGGTTTACGCCGCCATTCTGTTGGATCGGATGGTCCTGGAAAAAAAAATGAATTGTTTTTTTTCACTGCACGAAGTGGGCTTGTGTCTTTGTTGGTAGTTGATAAAAGAAAAAAATAAATGTTGTACAGTGACGCAACAGTGGTCTCGGAGCCGTTCGTCGTCGTCGTCGTCACCTTATCACCAGTGCTGATTATTTTATGTTTTTCATAATAATTAATAACAATTTATAAGGGAAATCCGAGTGATACGAGGCGGTACGGGTGGTGGACGCCTGGCAAAATTAGTTTTTTTGACGACGCACCGAGAAAGTGGTTGGTCGATGAACTGTTGGCGACTCGTAATCGCGCATTCATTATTTGTATAATTATTTTTATAAAAGCGTTCGAAAGTCCGAAGTGTCACAGTAGGTCGTTTCACCCCTGAAAATTAGGGTGGCAAAAAATAATGTAAAAGTTAAATTTTAAAACTGCTTATTTCTTAAATGTTCTTTACAACAAAGTTTCGAAAAAAGTTAACACTTCTCGAGATGTGATTCTGAGTGTCTGTCACGATAGATTGATCATCCCGTTTACCTATTACCAATATGAACAATCGTATTATAATATTTGTTATTAGTTATTATTATACACAATTCACTTACATAAAAATTCAAATGTACACGTTTTTATTTTGACAAACAGTCGATACGAATTGTATGGGTAAGAAATATCATCGATAATTGCTATACGCAATCATTGTATACAACACATATTGGGTTTTTAAATTTGATTCAACTGTGGAGCGTGGCTTATTTATTCTGAATAAGATATGAGTTTAAATTAGTTGGTATTTCAGTTCATCTGTTGGACATGTTTGTTATTATCTTGTTCGGCTTATATTTGATATCTTAAACCTGATAATATAAAATTAAAAAGGCAAACTATAATAACTTTTTTATTGTGACATAATGAGATAGAAAAAACAAAATCAACGTAACACAATCAATGTTCTTCTATGACGACAATTTAGATTCTTAATTTAAGACTATAAGCCAAGTGATTTTTGCCCTCACACAATCGTTTCCCCACCGAAACATTTTTTTTCTATTTCATGATTACCTACACAATAAATATACTTGTGATGGTGACACGGGGCTACTTGAAACGTATTTGAAAATTAATTTGAATATTTTTTTTAGTTTGTAGATTCGCATTTTTTTTTTTATACAAATTTACACAACTCCTTAAATACGGGTGGTTATAGCAAGGTATTTATATTTAAAAAATACATCGTTTTAATATTAGATTGTTTTAATAGAATCGTTGAGAATGGAAGGGTTTATAATTGAAGAATGTAAGTATATAAGGATTCGTGCATATCAAAAGTAAAAAACGTTTTGTTGAATATTATAATTTGTACAATGTTACAAAATCATGAAGTTAGAAATATGTTATCCAACATAAAGAATGTCTAAAGGTATTACTGAAAATAAAAGACCAATTACATTGGTAGTTGTTATATAAAGTGCGAACAACTTAAATACATTACGTTGGTTGCCGTATTTGAAGAGGTAGTTTCGTTAACAACATGTCTGCTGTAAATTATTTTTTTTTTTTTTAATGGCTATTGTTCAATTAAACTGTACAAGAATATTTTGTGACCTAATTTGATTTTTTTTTTTATCGCCAATCCTGCTAGTTTTTTAAAGAATATAATTAAATTATTTGCCTCATACATTTTTATTTTTTAGATAGTACAAAAAATATGCGAGAGAAAGAATTCGCTAGACGTTCGAATTGGGCATGGGGTAGATCATTAAGTAAGTAATAATACAATTAGATCACCAAAAAAACTATAATTAATTTGTTTGAATATTTCTCGTGCACAATTACAAAACAACATTGTTACCATAATATCAGCTGTAAACTGACAAAATTAAAAAAAAAAATGATAGAATTAAGATTCTAGATTTTATATTCTATATATAAATATATAGAATTATTTTTCTTTGATTTTGTGTGTCGTCGGAAATCAACAGATATTTTAGACAGTCCTTCAGATGTCAAGGGTAAGTTGAGCATTAATATTATCGTCACAGAAATGTCCAAGATTGATTTATGGGGCGGGGGAGGGAATGAAGAAAGAGATACGATTACTTGTTAAGGTTAACTAACCTTTTAAAATAATAATTATTTTTATTTTGCAATATATGGACCGTGGTTTGGGGTTTTATCGATTTCACCGTTTTAATATCAATTCCGCTGGCTATCAAATATGCAGAACATTTTGTAAATGTTAAAACCGACGAGATCTTAAATTTTACATGTTGATTTCACTGAATAATAATTTTAAAAATGTATAAAAAAAGAGAAATATATAGTTAATTTATAGAAGTATTATAATTTTATACAACTACATAACATTTATATGTATTATATTAAATTTCCAAAATTTTAGGGACATTATTTTAAATTATAATAAATAGTTTTAAGTAGAGATGGGCCAATACTACTTTTTATCAATATCCAATATTCCGATATATGCTATCGGTATGCCATGAAATAATGTGGAAATTAACAGATATATTGATTTAAAATCCGATTTAATAAAACTTTTGTGCTCAGATATAATAGATATTTTTCTCCGAAAATATCGATTCAAATATCGTTTTTTTAAAAAAATTGATACCACCGATTTCTAGTCTTGGTTTATGAATCAACCCACAAATAATTTTTAGATTAGAACTATTGATCTATTGATTTCACTATGAATGATATTCACTGATGAGTGCTTCTTCTTCTGTTTGTAAATAAGATTCATACCAGAAATCTTGCTCCGATGTACATAATCAACCATTTTTTTTGAAAGATAAATTTGTCTAATTATCGTTATTTTGGAAGATATTTTTGAAAGAAAATTGTCAGTAAAACAAAAAATATTTATGGTGTACAACGTTGTTACCGATTTCATTGTTTTTAGTTTTGCAACTTATGTTTTTTACCAGAAACATTTGCTCCAATAGAAAAACAACAAGAGATCTTTTTTGTTGAATACAGTTAAATCTAGTTGCAGGTGACCAAGAAAGTCGTTTTTTTCTTTTTTTTCTTTTGTAGGTTTTACACTTATAGAGCAAAGCTGTAAGAAAAGGACAATTTACAAACATAATTTTTTTATTATTTTAAATTTTGTTTTTAGATTCTGAGTGAAGCAAAGCTTATAATTTTACAAAAATGTTTATTTTTTATTTTATTTTTTTATCTGTGTCCTGTGTATATATAAAAGCTTTCATTATCCTCCCAAGCAAGGGATTCTGGACTTTTGTACGATCATGTACAAGTTGTAGATGGTTTGTACTTTTGTGGTTTTTTTTATTTCTTGTATGTTTGGTGCAATACTAAACCAATCTCCGTTTAAATTAAAGCCAAGAAGGAGTAGCATATCGCTATCTATTTGAGTTCTAAATTTGAAATATGTGCGTTATTGAGATCATGTAAAACGTTTTATTGTTATACAAAACTGGTGGTTCGAAGCATTGAAGCACTTATTTTCTTTGGACATTTTAACATTAACATTTTAAAATTTAATAAGTTAAGTAAATTATTTCAGACGTTTTGATAATTGTAAAACCGCGTCCTCTTCCCATAATATACGCAGTCAGAAATACTTGAAGAGTCTGGTGTTTTGTTTGCTTTTTATTGTAGTATTTTTTGTTCGAGATCACGTTGTTTTAGATTTGGGTCATAGCGAGAGATCTATTGGTTTTACTATGATGTGTGTATATTTTTTTTTATAGAACTTGAGTGTAGCGAAGAATATATTGGTTTTACAAAAATGTTTTTTTTTATTTGTTTTTTTATATGAACACTTTTTCTGTCAGATGTATTCAATACAGACCCTTTTCTGAAAGGAAACTTTCTCGGGAAGTACTTTAAGAAAGGACATTTTTTGATTTTCTTAGAAGCTTTTTCAATACACGTGAAAAACAGAATAAAACGGAGGAAAACGAGAAAATTTACTAAAAAACAATATGCATGAATACAAAATCAAAATTTGATGGAAATCGTAAAAAATATGATATTTCAAAATATGTCTTACTGAACTTCTCTCTGAATCGTTTTTTCTTTACCTATGGTTTATCGTGGCGTATAGATATAAATTAAAATCCACTTAATTTTACCTTCCCAACTTCCTGCCTACAACAGTGGCTGCATCCGTCTCCAGGATCAACTCTTTTTTTGATTTATGATTCATTAATTTATATTTTCTACTCGGTTAGCTCTATGTATAGTAATATTATAAAAGTGATAATTTATTGGACAAAATATTGTACTGAACTCAGTAAATTTGAAAATACACATTTTAGTTATAAATTGAAAAACAATTTTAAGATTCTGAATGGTTTTACAAATATGTTTATTTTTTTTCTGTGGACAACTTTTTTACTAGAGATCTTGCTCCGATATTTCATGATGACAATGTTTTTGAAAGGAAATTTTACTAGCCAGGTACTTTAAGCAAGTCATTTTTTGGTTTCCCTATAAGTTTTTTCATCAAATTTAAAAAAACCGAAAAAATTGGGACTATATGAGAAATATAGGTATTAGTTAAAATCTACTACGGCCTTCTTTTTTTCTATGCTTAACTTTTTAATCAGCTATTTTGCTCCAACTTTTAATAATAGTAATGTTTCTAAAAGAAAATTTCACTAGAGAGGTACTTTAGAGAGGTAATTTTTTGATTTTCTCAAGAGTTTTCCCAGCAAATGTGAAGAACCAGGATAAAACATGGGGAAACCGGGAAAAACGTAGAAAAACTGGAAAAATTGGTACAACATTAAATAAATTATATTAAAGAAAATATATAAAGCCTATTTAATTATTTTACTAAAATATGACATATATATTGTTGACAAAGTATCACTATCAACCGAACTCTGCTTAGAATAATTTTTTCGTTAGCAATGATCAATCGTTGCTAATAGATTTACATTAACTTACCTATGACAGTAACTGTACCCGACTTCATTTAAAAATGAAGATTAGTAGAACATTACGTTTAAATATAAAATAACTGTTTCAAGATTTGGGAACAGAACATATGTTATACACATAAATAGGTTATTTCGGCGAAATCGATTACACCTCATGATTTTATATCCCAACAGATGAAAATTATAGAAACAATTATTGTATTGATGATTTTAGTTGATTTTTTGAAAGATTACGTACAATATTTAAAAGGTCAGTAAGTTTTTATTTAATTATGTTTCTTTTTTGGGGGATGAGAGAAGGGGATTTGAGACATTTGTTATTTCAAAAACGTAATTATTTTAAAAATAATAAATATTTTTAAAAATAATATAAATTTAGATCACAAATAATTTTACTGTAATATATTATAAGAGTATATTCCATCTTCTCCCTCGAAAATTTGTAACGAAAATGTATATAATATACTTAGTTAAGTACTGAACCAGTATTGCGTTTATAGTGAAAAATGTAATGCTTATTGATTTTACAAACCCCAACTCTTGACTTCTTTACTAGCCTTACTCCTCTCTTATAACTCGCCCCTCACCTTTCTTTCGTCCTACATCCTTCTCCCATCAACTTGTCACATTCATCAGTCTCTCACAACCTGAGACCCTCGTTAAGGCGTTTTATAAAATCGAAATAGATAACTTAAATTGTTTCTTCGGTTTGTACCAAAAAATTCATCGTTTGTACCGAAAGCGGCAAAAGTACAAAACAATTATGGGTGTTTAAGTTTCGTAAGTAACGACAGCTTATATACTTTTGCGATAAAGTGAAATGTTAGGGACCTCTACTTTAAAACAGCTATAACTTTTTTATGTTTTCGGTACAAACGATGAAATTTGAGGTGTAAACCGGTACATACGTAGTACAAATTATCGCCCCGAGTTTTTTTCCGAAAAACTCTAGGTGGGGGTGCTGGGAACATGGATCCCTGATAATTATCTATCTTGTTATAATATACCTACCTATCCAATATGCATTTATCAATCACAAATAGTCATATCTACTAACTATAACCTAAAGTAGTGTTTTTGTTTTTCAGTAGTTTTACATGAATGCCATGTTGTGTATTTTTATTTACTGCAATATATTAACTTAATTACTTCATTAATATTAGTTATTATTTAGTGTTTTTGTACACTAATCATTAGGTTATGGGCCTAGGCATCAAGGAACGTTCTGAAATCATTCAATTTGCTGGGTCTAATTTTTAAATTGGAAGTTTAGTGTGGAAGTTATCTTATAAACGAATGATGTGCATAATTCTGTAATTTATGAAGTTATACTTATCCTACATCGGTATTGGATCGAGATCGTGTAGTCGATATACGCGTCGGTATAAAGCGTTTAATAACTACTTAATTTTTTGGTTGATATATATACTGTACTTATTGTATAATGTGTGATAAGGAGGTATACGTAGAGGGGAATGTATCAATTGTGCATCACTATTGTTCTATTCGTAAAACATTTTTTCGTAAAACATTTGCACATCGTTAATAGTTGAGTCATACATACAAAATGTTTAACAATACAAGGCAATACAATAGATTACAAGTATCCAAAACCGCAAATTGTTTCTTATTTTTCAGCTGGATATCCATAATTAATAATTTTTAAATTTATTGATTATAATGAACATATTTTCAAACATAGATATTATATATGTATCTGGTATACGAGATAATTAATAATAATGTAATATAATATATATATACATATTTATGCATATATTAAATTTTAGGAATACCATTTTTTAGTAAGTGTTATTAATACAATACATTGTAGTGAACATTTTAATTATTTATTCATTATTGTATATATAGATAATACTGTGAAAGATATAAAAACTTGGTGTATTGATCGTAAGTACAAATAATAGTCCATTAGTTAGAATTAATTATTTCATGTTTCTCTAGTGGCATTATTAGAATATAGATCAGAAATGGTGTTTCCATCAATTTCTTTGAGAATATATTAATACAGAAATAACATCCTGTCGTTGCCTTAAATAGTTACATGGGGTATTCTGTATCTCCCATATAAACAACCACGTACATTTAATGCTGTTAACAGGGGCAAATGGATATCTGTATTTATACAAAAACTAAATATAAATGACAAATAAAATAGTTATTTAAAAAAATATATATATATATTTTAAATCGTAAGAAAATTGTGAAGTTATTATTGTTATAATTACTGAAATAAATACTATTGCTATGGCGGATTTAGTAACATAATTGGTAAAAATGGACAATAATAATAATATACAACTAATAATTTATCATGATGAATTATAGATTCTGAGTTGAGCGAGGAATTCATTGGTTTTACAATAATGTTTATTTTTTTTTCTACCAGAAATCTTGCTCCAATTTATGAGTATTGATTTTTTTCTGAAAGGAACTGACTACTATAGTATTCTTAAGAGGTTATTTTATGATTTTCTCAGGAGTTTTCCAAATAAACAGAAAAAAAAAACGGAGGGAAAACGGGAACTGTACGAAATTTAGGTTTTAGTAAAAAATATTATGGTCCTTTTTTTTCTATGAACAACTTTATTACCAGCAATGTCACTCCTATTTACAATTATAACACTTTTTCTAAAAGTAAATATGATTGGGGTGGTAATTTAAAGAGGTCAAAAAAATAGGGGAATTAGGTACAATATTATAATACAAAGCAATACTATAAATAGAACTCTGCTCAGAATAGTTTTTTCGTTAGCAATAATTAATTGTTAATTACAGATATACTTTAAATTATCTATAAAAGTGGCTATACCTGTTTTTATTATTCTAGGACTGTAATATTAATAATGTAGGTATTAATAAATTTTGATTGTTCTAATTTTTTTTATAGATTGTATTGGTAAGAATAACAACTATAACAATTCAAAATAATTAAATGATTGTTGCACTATTAAAAAAAATAATAAGTATAGTGTACGGATAATCTACATTTTAGATTCTTAGTGGAGCGAAGAAGATTATAGTTTTACAAAGATGTTTACTTTTTTTTCCACGGACAACTTTTTTATCAGAGAACGTACTACAATTTTTATGTTTAGCACCTATTCTGAAAAGAAATCGGTGTGGAGGGGGGGTATTTTAAGGTGGTAATTTTTCGATTCTTAAGAGTTTTCTCATTAAATGTGAAAAACCTAAGAAAAGGAAAAATTTACGAAATATTTTAGTAAAATATTACGATTCTTTTATTCTGAGGACAATTTATCTACCAGCGATTTTTCTTCGCTTTAAAAAGATAGAACTTTTTCTAAAAGAAAGTCTGACTGGGATGGTAATTTAGGGAGGTCATTTTTTGATTTTCCTAGGATTTTTTCCTTTAAATGTGATCAACCACAAAACATTGAACAAAACATCGGAAAACCGAGAAAAACGTAAAAATATGTATAATATTAAACACACATTATTAAAAAAAAATATATAATACCTATTTTATTATTTTACCATAATATGACTTATATATTGTTGAGAAAGCATTACTATCAACTAAATTCCACTCAGAATCGTGTTTTCGTATGTAATGATTTATCGTTGCTTACAGGTATATATTAAATTACCTACAATAATGGCTGCACTCGTCCCCATTATCCTAGGACGTCTTTTTAAAAGTATTATCTATTAACTATTATAGTCGTATTATTTTCCCTCATTATGAAGAAAAGTGTACGGAAAATCAATAAATGACTGCTTTATCGCATTAACTAGACAATATTTTCTACCATAAACCAGGCTTCCAAGGAGAGGATCAATGGGCGTGTGTCCCCCTCAAATCTCTCCTAAAGTAATACTAGAGCATTTATCTCTAAACCCTTAGACTAGCGAATAGCTTACATTCTTTTACCTGCTTGGTATTTCTTTCATGTAGAATTTCTGGATCAAACCCCTGGCATAAATAATCCCAGATGTTGATTATTGAGCCAAAATTTCCTGGACAGAAAAATAAATGCATCATAGTAATAATTAATAGCTATACATTTAAAATGTGGACAAGATTTCTATGTTCAGATCTCTATCTCTACGTTCATACGTTCTTATTATTGTGTTATTTTACCATGAACGAATTTTAAATTACTTTTTTATTGGTACATTTTTTATTTAAAAAAAAAAATTAAACAATTGTACAACTATACTGTAAATGTACTATAAAGTAAATATCATACTTTTTACTGGTCATTTTATCAAGTTAATAGTTCTAATTATTACTTTGAACAACCTTACTTATTGTTGATGTTGCTTAAATTCCGGATGAACACTTTTTAGAAACTGCAGTTTTCATTTAAAAACAATACTGCTTGATTTAATTTAATTTATACGTGTTACAGACAATATGGAGCGACAAGGGTTCGTCAAAGGTAAGCAAATCGATGGTTATAAGTGTATTATTTATAGTCGGTACCTACAGTTTAGAAATGGTTGAACAAGGATATAAATAATAAACAAAAGAGATCTGATACTGTGTCACTGTTGTAGATGGGAAGTTGGGAAGGTAGGATACATTAAGGAGATTGTTCATTGCAATTTGGCAATTTCTATTATCGTTGTCACCACTCGTGATCTTTGTGTTAGTTGTAAATTATTATTATTTATTCGGTCGAATGTGCGTGTACCGTCACTTGCCGCACTATCCATATTGATAGGTACTGTTCTCATAGGTAGTACCCAGTTGTCAGTAAAATTATCAGACATAGCTCACAGATATCTATATTATACCAGATACTAAACTCCGCTTATCGATGCTTATCGATACATAACCGGCATTTTCTCGGTGGAAAATATTGTAAATATTGAATGTAAACGTATGTATTTAGACGTATTTAGAAATCATTATTGTAATTTGTAATATAGACACTTACAGCTATAGAATACTTGATTACATAGAAATAATCGGAAACTTCTATAGTATGATAAAATAACAACAGATATTTCTAAAATCATAAAATTATTGATGAAATTAAAACCAAATATATCAAAATATTGGAAGGAACTATCAATTTCACATTACGATTTTAGCCTCGTGCTTTTTGATATTTTCTTTAATAATTTATGTGACGTATTATGAATATTACTTTGATAATTATGATAATTATCTATTTAAATCATTAAAGAAAATGCTCATATCCTGTGTGGCTTATGTCTGTTCAAGTCGGTATTCTGTCAGTAATTATTTTGTAATTCCTTTTTTTCGGAACCTATGTATGTATAAAATATGTATTTGATTAGCTTTTTAAAACTAGATAATATTTTTTTCTAATTGTAATGTGCATACGTTATTATATTTAAAACTAAGATTATAATATTATGCCACTATGTCAAAAACGAACGCTGTTAGTAAACATCATATGCTAACAAACCAATTTTATTTAACAACCAGTAGATGAAATGTGTAATTCACAAATATAGATCATTCATTTTACCTATATTATGTTTTTATTTCGTATTTATTTTAAAATCTGTCTCAAACTCTATGTACTATTTTTATACCTATATATTTTCACAGTTAATCTTATTTTCTCTAAGAACTTTTTGCATCTGCCAACAATTGATTAAGTATTAAATTAATTTTTTTGTAGAAATAGATAATAATTAGTTGACACCAAAAAAAATTCTTGAAATCTAAATACGAGGTATAAAAATTAATTAATGTATTATTATTTCTTATGACAAAATATCAATTGTCACCGAAAATATGGTAAAAGCATGTCGCCTAGGTGTCACTATTCCCAATGTAAAACGCCAGTAGTTCGCTATTTAGTATAATATAGATATCTATGTTGTAATTCAGCGGCTTGCAGCAATATTAATATCGAAAAGAAAAAATTTAAATGAAAATGTATAATAAAAAACTAACACCGTTAAACATTTTTATTTTAATACAATAATATTAGCTTTAGATGATCATATAATAAAATAACAGAATAATCGTCAAGTTATTTTTAATTGATCTATAACTTGAAAGTAGTAAATTGCCGAGACTGTCTAAAGTAGCAAATTTTAAATTTTCAGTTTTTATTGTTTCTTATGGAATTAGTCCTTTTTTTGTGGATGGACATTTGATTTCATATATGCCATTGTTATCTATTATCAGGATTTGCAGCTAAAAGTGGTAGGTGTTCATCAACAAAATGGCCAGATTATTAAATTTTAAATCCTGTTAATTTTTCAAATTTGGTTTTTCCAAAAGGTTCACACTTAATATTATATCTGGTATACTCATTAACAGAAAAAGTTTTATATAACATTGAATTTATTGTATTAATTTTTGAAGATTGATATTTAACGAAAATAATTTATTCTTTTGCCTCCTATACATACATTTAGCTACACTATATTTTAACCTTGGATCAAATTATTGTTTACTATATAAAACAAACTTAAGGTATGATGAGCAAGTAGATTGTTCGCATACAAAATATATGTTTAAAGTCCCGATTCTTTCATTTCTGGAATATTATTTTTATTTTTAGTTTCATTTTTTTTTTTATATTACACAAATTTATAAAAAATATAACAAAATTGTCATGATTTCTAAAAACGTGATATGATCCGTGATACTCGTATGTTATTTAATTTATATCTGTAATTAACGATTAAACCATTGATATCGAAAAATTATTTGAACCAAATTTAATATTAAAACTCTTATAAAAAAAAATTTACATTACATTACACTAGGGTGACCATAAGTCCTGTTTTATGCAGGATTGTCTTTTTTTTAGCTTTGTGTCCTTTTGTCCCGATGAACTTCCTTCAGGACGTTTTTTGTCCTGTTTTTATTTAAATGCCAATTATTCCGTATTATAATATTCAATTAGATATAAATATTTTATTTTATTTTTAAATAAAATAAATTTGTTGACAAAAATATTTATTATAAATTATGACAGTGATTGCGATTGCAATTTATGGACATGCACAAAAATCGTGGAATACACAAACTCTAACTTTTTTAAAATTTGTATAAAATGATGTTCATGCACCTACTTGTATTAATAAATTTAAAATTATACGATAATATTTTGTACTATTACTTATTTATAATAACTGTTTTAGATGGAAAAAAAAATAATGCCACCATTTGTAGAAACATGAAAAGTAAGATTCATAAACACGATATACAACTAACAATAATTTAAATTAATATATTATAATGTATTCCTATAAAGTTTGTTTTATAGGAATAAATATCAGCAGCAATATGATTTATGTGTTCCTAAATTCATCTGTCAATTTAACGGATTGCAGAGTAGAATAATGGAGTAAAAAAAAACATTTTTGTAATTGCAATGGAACTTGGTGATTCATACCCATAATCATAATCAACTGCTAAAATATTATCACAATATTAGTTTTCTTTATTTTATTATAGCACGAGAATACTTGTGTCAAGATAAAATAATGCCACTCCTGCGGATTGACCAGCAGTAGAATTTAGGAACAATAAAATTGAGTGGCTGTTCTTCTGAATTTAGAAACACTCGAAGTATGCCCATAAATTAATAGTTTTAGATTGATATTTTTTTTCATCATTCAAAAATTAAAATAATAAAAAATGCACAAATATTTTTTATTCGTAATTATTCAAGATCTAAAATGTGTCCACAAAATATTTTAGATTGATGCTGGTAGGTACTATTACTTCCCATATATTACACTTATTAGATAAGATTAAAATACTAGATAGTGCATTTTCTCCATTATTTATGATTCCTTATTAAAATAATACAATTGTCTAAAAATGTAAACAACCCAAAAGCTATTTCAACTCCGAGTAATAATCATTGAAAGGAAGAAAGAAAGAAAAGAAGTAAAAAGAAAATTTCCTTGAAAACAATTAATATTTCAATAACACATTTTTTTTAAATATTATTTTAAATTAGTTATTTGAAGAAGTGGCCAATTGGGAAAACTCAAATTCCTGGCAGCCTTGAATTTATTATCATTATTAATTGAAATAGTTTATTTAAACATAAATTAATTTATGTTAATGTAATGTAAACATTTAAAAATAGAAGACAAAATATAATTATTAGTCACTTTAAAAACTTAAAAAATATCCTGTCAACTATTTACAAATTAAGATACTACATTTATTTAGGTTTCTACATAAAAGCATACTGTACTAGGTTACCAAATTATTTATGGAATTATAGTTTATTGTCTAAAATACGTTTAGAAAACAATTGTATTTCAGATTTTTATCAAGACATTGAGAAATATTGTATCATTATTTTCTGCTCATATCACAATTCATTATGGGCGGATACTCCAATTTTAGCATACTAGGAAATTAAAAAAAAAAAACCAGTCCTTACTGATGACCTTATAAACCCTGATCATTGATTATAAATAAATACTGATTATTTGTAATTATTATACATTATTGATTTATAATAAAGGCCCTGATAAACCGATAGTTCGATAATTTTCCATCACTATCAAGTGCAATCTGAGGGCCGGACCCACCGGGAAATTCCTGGCTTCCGGTAGGCGTATCCACCATGCAATTCGTCTTCGTGCAAATTTATTATATTTTTACATTTTTTAATATGTTTAGAAGATAAAAGAGATTTGCTTTACGGTAAGTTTGATAAAACAAAAAAAAAAAAAAAAATCCACGAGTAAATTATTAGCACAATCATAATCTTCAAAATAATTATTATAACAATAAAAAAAACAAAATATAAGATAAATGTATTTTAGATTAATGCGAGGTTTTATTGATTTTACTATGATGTGTGTTTTTAATTAAATTTTTTTTTTTGTGTCTGCAAACAACTTCCTGAACTTACTCTGATGAGTAGAGTATAGTACCTTTTCCGAAAGGAAATTTTGTGTAGTTGGTGAATTAGATAAGTTATTTTTTTATTTTCCACGATTTTTCGAAATAAAAACCGAAAGTTTCGAAAAAAAACCAAAAGAAAATTACAGGTAATACATCAAATATATATGGTATATCATCGCCACGACGTTAACGATTTCATTGTTTTTAACTTTTGCAACCTATGTTTTATACCATAATTATTGCTCCAATCGAAAAATTAAAAGAAATTGATTTTGTTCCTTTTATCATTGAGATACTGTTAAAAAAAGTCGCTTATTGATATCCAAACCAGGTTTCAAAAAAATTGGGAAAAACCAACAATTCAATTTTATAATTATTTATGTCAACTTGGCATTCAGGTTTAATTATTTTAATTTATTTAACTTATGTTTTTTTCCTAGAAAAATTGCTTCAAAGAAAAACAACAAGAGACCTTTTTTGTAAAATTTTATTCCAATTGGTTTCTTTTATTTTGTTAGTAGTTACTGTAATAATTAAGAAAAACCGAAAAATACGTAGAAAGAACAGGAACGTTTAAGAAAATAAAATTTTTATTATTTTTAAAAAAAAAGTTATTTTTTTTTTAAGTTAAAATCAAATTTTGACGAGAATCGTAAATATTACAGCCTTTCAAATTATGTACAACCAAAATTCGCTTTAAATTTTTTTTTTTTTAGTAATGTTTTACCGTTGGTCTACTTACAGTGGCTGCACCTGTCACCAGTATCAGCTCTTTGTTTTGGTTTTGTTTTTCTATGATTATTGTGATTTGCATGGTAAAAATGGTTTAATTTTTAAAACTGGTGAAAGGAACTCAGAATAGTAAGTGTAAGTACTGCCCAACAGCCATCGAGAAGTTATTCAATGTTTCGGACCAAATTTGAGTTGTGATCGGGCGTCTGATGGATCGTGGATGACCATTGCATTTTTTTTTCAAGCCTAAATTACAAAAATTCTCTGTAGGCTATGCAAAATCACGTGTGCTATTAATTAAATTAATTTCAATTAGATTTGTTTTGTTTAATTTAAGGGAGATAAAATGTTAAAACTCATTGGGTTGATATATTTACTATCCACCAATTTTCAAACAACAGTAGACAAATTCAAATTTTCAAAAACTGAGACTTTTATATTCCATACAGTCTTTCCGCTTTAGTGTCAATTTTTAAATTAGTGTTGAATTGCTTTAATTTTGTTTTTATTTTTTCAAAGATAATTAACAAGTCTATATTTTCCATATTTTTCAGGATGTGCAAAACGATTTAATGATAATATGGATAAGCTAAGCTTTGTAACAAAAAGTATATTATAATATAATATATTTGTAAACAAAATATTCATACAAAATTATCTAAAGATTATATAAACTGCTTAATTTTACATTATATTTTTGGAATTATATTTTATTATGTGCGTAATTTTAGATTTCGAGCATTACATGGGATCTGTTGATGTACTTATGTTTTTATTTTCTATGTGTAAACAATTTTTCGAATAGAAATCTTGCTCTGATGTATCGAGTATCGTCCCTTTTCTGAATTGAAACTTTTTCTTGTTGATTCATTAGAGCGGTAATTTTTTGATTTTCCAAAGGATTTTCGAAAAAATTGGACTAAAACTAGAAAATTACAGGTAAAACGGCAAATATTTACGCGTGGTGGTGTTAAAGATTTCATTGTTTTTAATTTTTGCAACTTACGTTTTGAACCAGAAATATTGCACCAATCGGAAAAGGATACAAGATCAATGTTTTTACTTTCAATAGTAAGCCACTGTCAAAGAAAGTTCTTCTTTGATATTGAAAGTAGTTTTCATAATAATTGGGAAAAACTAAAAAAGATGAAAAAAAAGATTTCATTATTTTAAATTTTGACATTTTATGTATCTTTTTACCATAAATATTGCTCTAATAGAAAAACAACTAGAGACGTTTTTTATTGAATTATTAATCTAGTTTGTGAATATGTAATCTAGTTTTTGATTCCTTTTATCTTTAGTATCAGCTTTTTTAAAAAATGCATAAGCTGTACAAAATAAATTATAAATGCATAATTTGTATAAATTACGAAACACCAATTCAAAGTTTGCATTTATTAAAACTAAACCATTATCAATAAAATATAATGTATAATTTATGCATTTATATGTGTTTTGAATATTTTTGAATGAACTGAACAATTCTAATTAAATTTAAAATTGTGTTTGTTATAGAATACAGTAAGTAATTTAATAAATAAATATGTTAATATGTGAATAAATTATTTTGTATTTTTTTTTATTTAGCGAAAGTTCGGTATTATGCAAAGAATTGGTGCCCATTGGAATGTATATAATTACAAACATATAACAAACTATTGTATTGTATTTTGTTACAATAATTTTACATCTTTGCCTATACATAAATTATTCAATTCATAGAAAATATCTAATGATACCATGTTTAGTTATATTTAATATTATTAAAATTTATTAGAATAAGATGTTTTACAATGCATACTCGTATTTAAGAAATATAAACTGTTTATAATAAAATAGTTTGTTTTAAGATTTCAATATTATTAAGATGTAATATTATTAACCAATTAGCCAATAATGATAAAATTACTATCATATAATGAATTTCATTTAAATATAATCAATTATAATAAAATCGCAATAAATATTTTTTATTTTTATGAAATTTTTTAAAACGTGTTTATTATGACAGTATAACTAAACGGTAATTTTCTTTTCATTTTTGTTATCCATAACTATTAATTATTTTATCTATTTATTAATTATTGTAGTTATTTTATTCCAATATTTAATCCGTAATTAGTCAGGGCACATGACAAGGATTTTCTTTTCCATGAAGTTAATATCATACAATAGTATTAACATTGTATAGGTTTATTCTTGCAAAAGTAAATCAATAATGGTCATTTATGTAGCTCTATGTTCCCAGTCCACCTCAAAAATCCGAAACCAAACTTATGCTATTCGTTTGTGCTTTTATTCCAGTTGTTTGTGCTTTATCTCTTCCCAAAGTATACAACTTTGAAAGTTGGAGGCTGAAATGTATACCCAACTACTGCCCTATTGTAAAAAAAAATATTTTGTCTTGTGCAACTGGTGATAACTATCCACGTTATCTTTTTTATCTGTATGTGTATAGTCGTAAAAAAATATTTGGTTTGCCGGAAAAACTCAAACCTTTGTGGATTAGAAAATAAATTTATTTTTAAAAGTATGATCGATTTTCGGAAACAAAAAAATATTTGCCACTTAAATAATAGAACTGCAGCCCTAATTGCAGTTTATATACACTTATGAAGAAACCGTTGTCTACATTAAAGTTTTTGCATTTTATTTGAAAATCGTTGAATATTTGTTGAATATTACAAATAATGGAAAGATTGTTGGAAAACTAACTATTAATGATTCTCAGTATACAGTTTAATAATTGTTCTATAGGTATTATCAATATCTATGTATCAATTTAAATTATATTATTTTAAATATAGTATAGTTACGATTGTTACCTGTCATAGGTAACCAATAACAGTTAATAAAGGTTTTGACCTTGCTTCAATTACGCACTCTTTACCTTTTTATCTTTAAAACACAACATGATTGGATCCCAATATATTTTGAGCATATAGACATTTTAAAGGTTCAAATTTGATGGCGGTCCAGCGCAACGGTAGTGGCACGAAGCTAAGTAAAAAATAAAAGCGTAGTAGCCACCAACGTGTATTGGGGGTCAATGTCCCCAGCACCCCCACCTAGAGATTATTGAAAAAAATCCGGGGCGATCGTCTGTACCACGAATTCATCGAATGTATTCATCATTGTATCGAAAGCATAACAAAGTTACAGACATTTTAAAGTGGAGGTACTGAGAACATTCTAACTCCTATATGATATTTGAGAAAATTGTACCATTTGAATGTATTACGTTTGCACCGGTTTTTAAAAAAAATTAATTTTTTTGTACTAAAAGCAAAAACAATTATGAGCGTTTTTAAGTTTCGTAATATAAAATAACAGTTAATATGAGTACCTATACGATAAAGCGGATTGTCTTTTTTACTGAGTAGTGAGTTGCTTAATGACATTACAGTACTATACAACTGGGGAGACAAAACATAACTGAGAAAGATGACCTATTAAATTGTATTCGATATATAGGATCATCAACTAAAATCAATTGCCAATTTATAATGTACACTCGTTTAAATTTATATTTAAAACCTTGAATTTTTTTATGTTACTTAACAGCATTGTTATTCTTTAATTTTGTGTACATTATCTGATAAATATAACAATGGAAAATGATATACTAAAATATTAATAAATTTGTAAGTGTTGTAAATAATTTATACTTATAAAGTTGCATAATATTTTTATTAAAATATATTTGTGTGTGTTCAATACATTTTAATTTGTTAAAATATCATTAACAATTTGTTATTAGTATATGACATATGGATTATATTTATTTATTTATTTAATATATATTGTTACTAGCCGACTCATTACGGCTTCACCCGTGATTGGTTGTTTAATTTGCCTTCGGACGATGATATATAGAATTTTTTATTCAAATTCTATCGTTTAATAATATCGGCAAGTTAATAAAAAAAAACGGTTAATGAAAACGTATTGAAATGTTTCTAGCGGGGTTAATGACAAATATATTTTTATTAAAAATGAATACAGATACAAAAGAAATGCTGAGTAATTTATGGTTGGTAAAGAATTTTATAAAACTTCTGAGTATACGACGTATTTTGTTTTATCTCCTGTTGAAATTAAAATCATAAGATGATTCGGGTCCCCAGTTCGAGAAAATCCCACGTATAATTGTCCGTGTGAAAAGCACTCTGTTCGAAGATCTACGCCAACGTACCTGAATGTTTGACCTTGAGCTTTTTTTTTATCGTAATTGCAAAAGACACTTTAACAGGGAATTGAAGCCGTTTGAAAGAAAACGGCAAGTCAGATGGAATCATGGAAATTCTTGGAATAAATGCAATTTCTCCTTTTACTGGCCCTGTAAGAATGACGGCTTCTATAATATTATTTCGCAATGATTTTATTTGTAATCTTGTACCGTTACATAACTTCGGTGGTTGAAGATTACGTAATAATGTAATTGGAGCACCAATTTTTAATTTTAGCTTATAAGAAAGAAATCCGAAGGAGAAAAAGAATTGAGAAATTCTTGTAGATATATATATAGATATAGATCAATACATGTACACCAATGTTGGTGTACGTGCGATAAACTTCTCGGAACAATTCATATCTACACGCCGATATCAAACACAATACATTTTGACGAACAAAAAGGTTAGGTTGCAGGTAGCTGTAAACCCGCGGGCCGCCGTGCCGCACAATATGTATATAATATAGGTATACAATTTTTTAATTTTTCAAGAACTTTATACTTATTTTTCATTGACAAAAGTGGTACTAAAACCTTCAGCAGAGTGTCGGGTACAACAGTAAAATTTTTTAGCCAAATCGGTTCAGTAGTTTTCTCGGTTAGCGCGGTTGTAGAAAATCCCTTACAATTTTATAAAATAGTATTGATTGTCTGATATATTTATGATAATGATGTACGTATATTAAATTATTACTAAATTATACACTACATATTATCTTAATAAAAAAAATTAAGATAATATGTAAAGGTATATTCAGCTAGGTATTTATGTAGATTGTAGGTATATAATATAATAATGTTATTATATGCTTACAATTTGTATTGAAGTGTATTATATTGTTTTTGATGGTTTCCGAAAATCGATCAAACTTTAAAAATAAAACTAATCTAATTTACAAGGGTTTGAGTTTTTCCGGCAAACCAAATATTTTTACGACTATATCACATAGAGGTAAAAACAATAACGTAGCTAGTTATCATTAGTTACACAAGACAAAATATATTTTTTTTTACAAGAGGGCAGTAGCTGGGAGTACATTTAAACATTCAGTGTTGTATATCTCGGAAAGGGATAAAGCACAAACAACGGGATTGAAAGTACAAACCAGCACAAACGAACGACTTAAGTTTGTTTTTGGATTTCCGAGGTGGAGGAGGGAAGCTGGGGATATGGAACCTATTTATGTTGATAAACAATATTTTTATGATTAAAAAGAAAATTATTCTAGTTTTCAAAAATCGACAGTGAAGTTAAGTTTATCAAAATAGGGAAAGTAGTTCTTATGATTTCTATATAAACATTTTAATTGTATACCCTCGACAAATATTATCTTCATACGCGTATATGTATTGCTAGTGTAATTTAATTACTAACTACCCTTCTGATTCGACAAAATAATTTAATGAAGCAGCAATATAAATGCAATAAATAATAATGAAAATACACAAATTAGCAAATGTACAATAATAATTTTAACTACTCCCTAAAAATTCACATAATTGTAAATAGTAACGATAATTAATGTTACAATACAAACTCTCAGTTTAATACGGAATGCAGACTGGTCATATAGGCATAGTTAGTACCAAATTTTTGTGGGGTCTATAGCTCCACTTCATAAATTAATGAAATTTTATCAAAATTAGGAGGGCCACACAGTCAGTACATTAATATCATTAAATTACATATTTTTGCTCTAAAACAACTATTTAATATAATTTATAATACAAGTAATCAATTATATAAAATAACATAATTATTATTATTATTATTATTATTTTATTTTCGCCAAACGGCAATATAGTATGGATACAAAATGGTATGGTACAAAAATTAATTAAGGTAAAACTAGAAATAACATATCAAAAAAATCACCATTGATAAGTATGGTATTGTATGATATTTACAACTTTATTTTTCTTTCACTTTTAGAAAATTATATACAATATATATATTACAATCATGGTTAGGTTAGGTACGTGGATACAATTAGAGTGACTAATCTATCGTCAGACACTTATTATCTCGGAAAGTACTAACTTTTTCCCGAATTTGTTCTACAGAACATTTTAAAAAACAAACAGCTCTACAATTTTATATTTATGTTATTTTTTAACGATTTTGTATTAATAATGGTATTAAATATAATACGCCTTCTTGGTTTCCGAAAAGGAATGTAAAGGGCTATCAATATTTATATCTAATCCTATCCACCTAGTGGGATTAGTTGGTTGGATATTCTCACTACACTTGCCTACTACGTTAGTCCCATTTCTGGAGTTTTAATTGCCGTCAATTGCGCCATCAGGTATACGTAGTGAGTTGTATTAACACAACATTTAATGGCCGATCTTACGCGTTAAACAATACATTTACATACAGGCCCGTTCAGAGATATTTTGGGGCCCGGGGCAGAATCATGAAAGGGGCACCTTTATCATCTTAATTTTATTTCAAGATATTAATTCTAGGTACATACTTTTCACAAAAATGTGCTGATAGCTCTTATAGTTTACAGACTATAGTTTTTAGACTTACCTAAGGTGGTTTCCCATAAAAAATAATAAGTTGCTCACAATATATTTTATGAACCTTATTTATTATATATAGGTATAAATATATTATTTAGTATACAAAATTGTTATAATCATAAATATTTTTTTAAAAAAGAACAATTTATTAATAAATAATTAACATTTGTAGTTCCTAATACTCCGTTTATTAATATTATTACAGTATATTGTTATTTTTATTTATCGTTAATGCAGTTATTAAGTCGTCGTTTTAACTTAAATTTGTATTTTGTAACAGGTTGGGAATTTTTGATTAAAAAAGATTAAAATTTTTTTTTACATGGACGCATGGTGCCCTATGATTATTTGGTCTTCGGTAGGCCTGGGTATTAATATTGACCTAGAAAGCCCTCTGAACGGACTTGTTTACATATTAGTGTATAAAAACAAAATATTATTTGTTTACCTATCATATTGTCCTGAACACGCAAATCTATTACATTTAAATAATATTACTAATAGTACTTGGTATAAATTCTTATATAACCCCGTATAACTGCACTAACTGATGCAATTGATTTAATTAATGCACCGAGACTTGGCATTTCGGGTTGGTTTGAATAAAATGGGGGTTTATCGCTGTAGACATATTTTTAATCATAGACTTATGTTTTTAAGACACGCCCACCCTGATAATGTTCTATGTCCACATAAAATTCACACAAATTCAGATTAACTTTTAAAAAATTAACAAAAAACTTATATAAGTACGTTAGATAATACACACTGGATGGAACTATGCTTTGAAATCTTGAAGTATAGCAATTGGGTCCCGATACATCGTCACTGTGCATGCACAAAATATAAAGTGTTTGTAGTAATAGGTGTATACTGTAGAATAATAATTTATATAACCGCAATTATATTACCACTACACATGTATAAACGATGATTGTGATTCCTATTATTATTTGTTAATTATACGATTATTTATCAACGAGTAATAACCATTTAATAATTTTGTTTTTACTTTATTATTTATTATTTATTACGAATAATTGTAAGGAAAAAATTTAACATGTATTTATTGAAAAAAAAATATTGTTAGCTTAGCTAAATTTATTCAGGTGGAAATAAGTGAATTTATTATCGGAGTTATAGTTAAAAATGTGATACTGTGCTAATGTTAAAACAAATTGTACATTTTACTTTCAGAATTTAAAAAATCGGCGATTATCATTAAGTACGTTTTGTATTTATTTCCTGTTGAACAGTATATACCAATTATTAAGGTATTTTATTCGAAAAGTTGAACATGGTGTCAGGCAAACTTATAATAATTATTTATTTGACGATTTTAAATTTCGATAATTCTCGTGCTAGTAAGTTTGATTACGTAGTATTTATAATCTCATGTGTATAACAAAATAATTATTTCATATGACTTGATAATATTTGTTCTTGATATATTTATTATCAATGTTGTTCATTAACTATAAGTATTAATTACTAATTGTGTATATATTATATATCATTAAATAATTACTAATTTAGTATATTGTGTACTAATGAGTTTACGTATATAAAATATGTATATATTAAAGTTGATAAATTTATTTTATCTGTTAATTGTAGTACGAAAGTCGTGTAAAGGTAAAATATTTTCGATTGTTAAAAAATACGTTTATTCGTAGTTCTTACATAATATTATATGCCTAAATATAAATGTAATTATTTTCCAAGCAAACCAATAACAGATGCCTAACTTATACTAGTTTTATATTAGTGTCATGCCAGATATTATTTTCAGGTGTTATACAGTATAGAATCCGCTTAATGGTGACACCGCACAAAGGAGCCGACTACTTGTAACGTTTGTCTTCTTCTCCGGATCGGAAGGGGAGACTGTTAACTTTGATTAAGAAAAAAATAATCAATGATTGATACATATGAAATTTTCTTTTTTTTTATTCGCATATTAATAATATAGTAAAATAACAACAAGTAGTTTCTTTTGTTGTATAAAATAAAAGAATAAATCCAAAATAAATTTCCGGATTGTATTGTACACGAATAATTAGATACCTTTCGTTTTACATACAATATTTTCTTTTAAAAAAATTTAATCTGACAAATCTTTACAATATTTCTTTAGAATATTACTTCAAAAACTGTTTAAATTATCAATTAAATGCATAACTAGATTATTATTGGTGTAAGGGAATAAGGAAAAATAATATATGTACACACTTAAAGCTAGCGTACAAAAAAATTTTTTTTTTTCTTTTATTTATAAGCACTTATTTCTACATAAAAAAATTTCCGGAGAATAATCCATTTAGTCCAGATTATTTTTTTTTATTCAAGTTTTCTTTTCTTTTATAGATATTGATTTTATATTCTTTTTTTTTGTATTATTATTATTACTGAATAATAAGCTTAAGGCGTATGTATAACGGGTTATTCCTTACTTTAAACGAATAATTAAATCAGTATGAAACTGGATCGGTATATCCTTCTGAGTCGAGTGAGCAACTACAGTGGATCTCATACATTTGGGTTCACGGTTAATTTCAACCGTTCATCGTGATGTTGGGTTATTTGATAAATAATTTCAGTTGATATATTCCGTGAAATTGCGCACTATTTCCCCGTTCATCAAGTTATTATAGCGGTTTACGAGGATTATTCTGGCTTGCGCCAGAATATATGGTCGTTAAAACTTTCTCGAAAGGCTATGCCAGGGAGAAAACCGACGAAGGAGCGATGGCTCATATATGCCCGTGCCAACGTCGTAAGTAGAGTATGCCCATTTAAACGCATGTAACGCAAATCTGATTCTATACCGCGGTGTTGGGACTCTATTTTTATTATGTGCCGCCACCGCGCGGCAAGTATCGAACTATGCTCTCTGTTTCGCGAACGCTAACTGCAGTGCGTCGACGTAAATTTGTCTCGTTACAAACTTAATAAGGAAAAATAATTGGCAGGTCCCGAATGAATGTATTTGTTTGAGACAATTTAACTTTGTTTATTGGGAATAAACTATCGGTTATAAGAGACTAATCTAATATTAAGATATCTATAATATCTAATAGTCTAATCTAAAAATACCTACTTAATTGAAACTATAACTGTCTTATCTGTATGTCTCTATTCAATTTTGGTGGCTCGTGTGTTTAATGAATATTTTATGCAAATATCGATTCTCCTAAAATTACATGAATACCTAATTAAGTACCTATTCACTATTCTCGTGAGTTATTACATATTCGTCACTAATGCAATACTATTATAAGTAATAATTGTCTGATAAGAAGTCCGTTCTTTACCAGATATAACTGATATAAGAATCTTTGATAATGAAACGGCAAATAATCATCGTGTCGTGATTGTGAGAATGAACTCATGAATATTTTGATAGCATAATTTTCTTTTATTTATGTTAACTTTACCGATAATGCGTGGCAAGATGGGGAATACGATTAGAGAATAGAGAATATCGAATATTTGTATATGCATATCATTCCCACGAATAGCGAATATCCACGATTAGCAAATAATCGTCAATTACTCGAGTAGTGTGAACCCGGATTAAAACATTTTTTTAACGATTGGAAAGTTTACCATAATGTACTGTACCTATAACATAAGATTTTTTCATTTGATTTTGAAACTTTAAATACATTTTACAAGTTTTTACGTAAATATCACAAGTGTTCCTTTAATATAATATAATTTACCTAATATTAAATAAATAATTACACTAAATGTTTAAATAAACAATATATTTGATATATTTGAACACTCAAAAAACTGATAACTAGAACACTTTAAAAAAAACCTATTCTACAAAAAAAAAGCTGATACTGGAGATGAGCGTGCAACTGTTGTAATGGGAAATTGTAAAGGTAGGATACATAAAATTATTTGATTTATACAATATGTAAGTAACGATAAATCATTTTAAACGAAAAATGATTCGAACCATAATATTAACGATTTTCGTAAAAATTTGATGTATTAAAACTTTTATGCATATAAAAAAAGAAAATACAGCATTATACTTAATTTTTTTTTATCACTGTGTATATTATATAATGAACGTTTTGATAAATTTTCAAACATTTCTGTTTGGTCAAATAATTTTATCCATAGAGTACCTACCAAATAAAAATGACGTCAAAAACTATCAAAATTAAATGTAGCTCAAAAATAGCTCATATATATTAAAAAATCTACGACTTCCAGAAAAGGTAAAGTTCTTAGTTAAATTTTTAAGTTGCTACGAATATTTTTAACAGAATTAGGTACATCAAATTGAAAATAATAAAACCATTATTTCCGTAAACGTTTCCATTATTTTTATATTTTTTTCTGTTTAGCTCAATTATTTAAAAACTAAAATAATAATAATAATAATAATAAATCAAAAAACTATTATTAAATTAGGCAAATAGATAAATTGAAATTCCCAATTATGATGAAAATTACTTAACAAATCAAATAACAACTTAATTCGCGAGAAACTAAAAATCTGAAATTCAACAAATTAGCTCTCTATAGGCATTTTTTGATTAAAGTAATATTTTTGGGGAAAACACGGTTCGTAAAAATTTAAAACAATGAAATCGGTAACACCGTATCGCTATAAATATTATTCGTTTTACGTTTTAAGTATAATTATTTTTTCAGGGTATTCTCAATTATTATAAAAACCATAAAAAAAATCAAAGAAAGACCTCTTTAATGCCTCAAATATATACAATTTTCATTCAGAAAAGGTGCTAGGCTCTATACAATGAAACAAGTTTTCTGTTTGAAAATTTTTTCACAAAAAATAGAATAAAAAAAAGTTGATAATGGGAATGAGTTCAGCCACTGTTGTAGGTGGGAAGTCAGGAAGGTAGGTTACATGAGTTATTTAATTTATATCTGTACTCAAAGATAAACCATTGTTATCAAAAACACGATTCCGAAGAAAGTTCAGTAAGATACATTTTAAAATGTAGTAATTTTAACGATTTTTTTCATAATTTAATCTTAAAATGCTTTGAAATAAAAAACATCAAAAATGCATCATAAATGCATCAAACTTAAATTTGTTTTTAGACTACTAAGTACTACTTATTATGTATCTTGTGTTAAATTGTTTCGATTACTTCTCTGTAATCATATAATTTTAAAAATAAATACCAAATAGATGCCAAATAAAAATTAATTTAAAACATGAAAATATCAAATACCTATAAATAGTCTCAAAAAAGTTAAAATATTTTAAAAATTTTACCACGTCTACAAAAGACCAATACAATATTTTGTAAAAACTATAGATCTCAAAAAAAAATGTTTAACCGGAAAAAAAAATAAAAAAAATCCAAGTGCCGTATACTTGGTTGTACTTTCAACGTTTTCCCCCGATTTTTCACAATTATTATAAAAACTACTTTAGATCAAAGAATATCAAAATATGACCTTCCTCAATACACCAACTAGGTAAAATTTTCTTTTAAAAAATATGCTACAATTTTATATCGGAGTAAGATTTTTGATAAAAAGTTGCTTACAGACACAAAAAATAAAAATAACACAAATTATAGTAAAACCAATACATCTTTCACTTTATTCCGAATCTAAAACCTATTTAATTTAAGTAGTAAATAAGAAGGCAACTACCAATAAATGGATACCAAATAATTATAATATTATGTACGAATTGTTAGGTATATTCAAAATAATAGAAAATTTGAGTATTTAACAAGTTTACCTAATTTAAAATGAAAAATTTAATTTCAACAGAAACGTTACACGATAATAGTGCTACTAAAAGTAAGTAGACAATTAATTTTGAAAATAATATAGAAGTAAATAAACATTATATTATTCGTAAATTGTTGTTTCCTGTACATTGGTACCTACTACCTAGTACTCACCTATATTATGTATTTTATTGATATTCCGATTGTAGATACCTAGTTTTTTGTTAATGTGGACATCTGTCGGGGACTTTTTACCATATAATTTCAAAAACTGACACGCAATCCTATTAGAACTCTTTCTAGATCCCAGGACTCTTACTGCCACTTAGTGTAAAATAATAAAATGTTTATTATTATGTATTTATACAAAAACAATTTATAAACTTCATAGTAATATTGATTAGCTATTTTTGTATGACTTGTATAACAGCTCATGTTTGGTATTCAGCTAAAAAAGGACGTATGTATAATAATATAATATTAAGTTATACCTAAATAATATTATGATATTTCAAAAAAATATCAGAATACGTGATAAGTATGATTTTCGAAAATCTCAAGAAAATACATATTATTTACGAGAAATGCTTTGAATATAATTATAGGTACATCAGACATCTAAATATCCTAGATATTAAGGATTTTTATTTTTGTTTCTTAAGATTTTGGAAAATTACAATTTTATACTTCAACAATATATTATAAATAATGTAATAAATAAATAATTATATTAAATATTATGAAAAGGGTTCAGTACTTGTTGCACCAAAAATGATCAATGCAAATATACGCTTAAAACTTTCCGAATATGCTTAATAGTATGCAGAATAGCATAGGGTGACCATACGTCCGGTTTAAAATGCAATTGTCCCTTTTTGATCACCTTGTCCCGTTGTCCGGTCAAACTCCGAACGGGACGCTTTTTATCCAGTTTTTAGAAGATGGTCCCGTTTTAATCCCATTATTATATTATTATATATTTTGTATTTAAAATGTGAAACGAAAGTTATAAATAACAGATAACAGTTTTATTGGAACGAGCGTCGAGTACGGATACTGATGAACTATACAATTAGCGTTAAGCAAGGAACAATACGCCGTATGGCAGAGTGAACTAAAATTATATAATGGTAAATAGTTAATAGTGCCTATTTATAATTAATGATATTGGAGATATAGATTTTTTTTATCAAAAATTCGAACGACAAAATGTGTAGTAATGTACATTGAACGGAGTACGGCGATCTTATTTATTAACGATATAGCCACTGTGTGTCGGCTTGTTTCTTTTAATTTTTGTTCGTTGTTACATTATTTTCTTTTTAAAATACCAAAGTGGAGGTGCACGTTTACTGTATCGGTACAGTCTGAATTTACTTTCCTCGAAAAAATGTGAAGAAATAGGCAAGGTACAGTATGCAAGGTAATATTTTAAATCAAACATGATTTGTACGAAAGCTAGGTTATACGAAAAAAGTTTTCTTGTACGCTTACCAAGTGTGAATCAATTATTCTGAATGTATTGGCCCCTTTTTCAATGGACGAAATTATAGATTGACTAAAGGCCATTAATTTTGCGACAGTTATGAGCGACAGTTCAAATCATAAGAATTTCAAAAATGCCCCCATTCTTATTCGATATTTCAATCTTAAAATGGGAGTTCAAATAAAAGTGTTCGAATTCACAAATTTGAAAAGAGATTGGAGAAACTTCGGATATATTGTCATCTAATATAATAAAAACTTTGATAAAACATAAATCATCTCACAAAATTTTTACATTTCCTGGGGATAATTGTAATAACAATTTTGGAGGTGCTGCAAGGAAAGGAACAAAAAATGTAAAAACTAATATTTGTGGAATTGGTTGTGCAGCTCATATTCTGCATAACGCTATGCAAACAAGTACAGGTGTTTTACCTATTGATGTCGAATGTATAGTTTACAAAATATTCCAATACTTTCATATATATACTACTAGAGTAGAATCATTAAAAGAATTTTGGGATTTTACAAATATTCAATACAAAATTTTACTCGGAAGTGTAAAAATACGATGGCTATCCTTGGAACCAGTAGTTTCTAGAATTACTGAAATGTATCCAGTTTTAAAATCGTACTTTGACTCTCAGGAGAAATGTCCAACCATTTTAAAATCATTTTTTAGCGATTCCGTTTCAATAATATGGTTTTATTTCATACTAAGTCAATTAAAAGTCATTTGCGACACTATAAGATAAATATAATATATTTGCTGGGAAAAATCAAAAAATGACCTCTTTAAAGTATCTTCCCGGTCAAATTTCCTTTCAGAATAATCGCTATCATTATAAATCGGAGCCAAATTGCTTGTAAAAAAGTTGTCCACAGGAAAAAAGAAGGCCGTAATATATTTTAACTAATACTTAAATTTCTTATAATTTTCCGTTTTACCTTTGTTCTTTTCCGGTTTTTTAAATTTGATGATAAAACTCCTGAGAAAATCGAAAAATAAACCTTTTTACAGTACCTCCACAGTCGGATTTCCTTTTAGAAAAATTGCTATAATTATAAATTGGAGCAAAATTGCCAGTCGAAAAGTTATGCACAGAACATAAATCGTATTATTTTAGTAATATATTTTGTACATTTTCCGATTTTTCCTCAGTTTTTTTTCGGTTTTTCACATTTTATTAGAAAATTCTTGAGATAATCGAAAAACGACCTGATTAAAGTACCTCCTTAGTCAGGTTTCCTTACAGATAATGTGCTGCACTTCAAAATTGGAGCAAGATTTCTGGTAGAAAAGTTGCGCAAAGATAAAAAAAAATAATTAATATTATTGTAAAACCATAAGCTTCTTCGCTTCACTCATAGTCTAAAAAACATGTAGGTTAGTCGGTAAATGGTAACACGACGGAGTCCATGAATACAAACGTCATATCTTTAGTGCTTTTGTCAAGATTTTATCAAACTTCCAATCGTTGTTTTATATACAAATAACAATAATCATATGTCAATAACAAGACTCTCAATTCCTGTCGGATAAAGATAATCGTAACATTTTAAAAATTATTTTGTACGCTTTTCAAACATAATTCATACGTGTTTCCAACGATAAACCATTGCTACGTAACGAAAAACAATTCGAAGCGAAGTTCGATTATACATGATTGGAAAGGCTGTAATATTGCCGATTTTCGTCAAAATTTGATTTTAAAACTTTTATGAAAAAAAAAGAAAAAAGATGGGCATCCTTCGCATGTTGGTGGGCCACTGTGGTAGGTGGGAAGTTAGGAAGGTAGTAGAGGAGAAATTTAATGTATATCTGTAAGCAACGATAATTCATTGCTTACGAAAAACCAATTCTGAGCGGAGTTTAGTTGATGGTGTTGCTTTATCAAAAATATATGTACATGTCATATTATGGTAAATTAATTACATAATAAGCATTATATATTAAAAATATTCGTAGAGACTTGAAATTCGAACAGAAAAATTATATTTACCTTTTCTAGACATCGTAAAATTTTCAAAAAATGTCAGCCATTTTTGAGCTAATTTTAGAAATTTTAATTTTGCGAGTTTTGTACGTAATTTTTATTTGGTAGTTACTCTGTAGCGAAATTGTTAGACTTAACAGAAATGCTTGAACATTTAACAGGAGGTTCCTTAAGTCTTAATTTGTGGTAAAAAAAAAAATTGAGTTTAATGTATTATTTTTTTTTAAAGGAATTTTTATATCAAATTTTGACGAAAATCGTTTAAGTAAAAATTATGTGGAAGAAATCTAATTTAAAATTTTTTGTTTTTAATATATGTATATAGCTGATTTAAGAACGATGGTGTAGTTAGAATTTAGCTAATTACTTAGTTTCAAAATTATAGACTTTTGAAATTCTGATAATATGCGGGTATTACATGCTATGTTAAATAACTCTATAATTTATATTTAAAATATGTTTGTCGTAGTCTAATTTATATAGATACTTATTGTCATCCTAGGAATAGTGAGTTCAAACGCGGGTTCCAAAAAAAATTATTACAAAAAAAGGAAAAAATAAATTTTCCTTTTTATCTAAACAGAGAAAAACTAATGCATTGTAGGTGTATCTAGAGGGAGTGCCGTAATTTGTTGGAAAATATTTAGTCGGAATTATTTTTTGTCGGAAAATATTTTTTCGGGACTTTATTTTGTCGGAAAAATAATATGTTGGAAATTATTTTGTCCGAACCGTTCAATATAATTTGATCATAAGCACTCCGTGATTGCATGCTATCGTCGTTGGGTGATAATTATTTTCCGACGAATTATTTTTCCGAAAAAAAAACGGTTCCGACAAAATATTTTCCAATATTTTACGTGCTCCCTAACTAGAGACCAAGTTATCGATCGTTCGGACTGTTTTAATTGAAAAATACCTCTCGATTTGTTGTGCAAACTTTCCAACCAGAAAACTTTCACGAATTTCTAAGTGTAGCTTCTTCTGAAGGAAATTGAACTAGGTAGGTAATAATGTTGTATATATCTAGGTATTTTATTTTTTTTTTTGGTTATTTTGCTTATCTGTGTCCTCAATCATCTTAAGATATTATTATTATTATGTTACAATTTATGTAATATTTATTTAAAATTTATATTATTATAGATACCATTGAGCAAATTAATGCAAAATATCGTGGTAAGATATTTACTGTTAAAGGTTTATTTACTTGATATTGTGTCCGTTTTAGAATTTTAATCGAAATCTATTTGCATAGGTATTATTTAAATAAATAACGGTATCCCGTCATTTGTTTCGGCCACTTTATCGCACATCAATAATCTTGCGCGTCATTATTATCGCAATGTATTTGAGAGGATGATATTCCACAAACATACAATTCGGTAAAAGGTTGGCATAATTCTTTTAATTCTATGCTAAGTGCATTCCATCCATCGATTTGGACATTCATAAACGCATTAAAAAAATTAAAAAGTTTAAACTGTTTTAAAATTTAACAATATACTGCAGGCTTTGAACCATCTCAGAAAAAAAATAAATAAAAATATCACAATAAAATTTAAAAAAAATTGTAACTGACTATAAAAATAGATCAGTTGACGACTATTATCATGGTACATCACATTATTCTCAATACCAACAAAAAATAAGCAAATATTAAAAAATATGACGATTTAAAATAAATAAAATAAAATATTATGCTTAACTATGTAAATTATATTATTATGACTATTATATAATAACTATTAATTATAAACTCATATGACTATAAATATTGTGTGTATTATTATTTTTTACTATACATATAATAAATAATCAATAAATATATCTAAGGGAATATTAAAAAACTTCTGAAAGAAATTGAAAAACGACCTCTCTAAAGTAACTCCGTAGTAAACCTTCTAGAAACATTACTATCATTAAAAGTTAAAGTAAAATTGATAGTAGAAAAGTTGTCCACAGAATAAATTATATTTATTAAATTTCGTAAATTTCCATTTTTTTTTTTCAAATTTTCGCATTTGATGAGAAAACTCTTGAGAAAATTGAAAGATAAGTAGTTAAGTACTTCCTCACGCCGATTTCCTATCAGAAAAGGTGTTACACGTAAAAATCCGAGCAAGTCTTCTGGTAGGAAAGTTGCTTACTGATTTTTAACTTCCCGTGTAATAGTTTCCTAATATGATTTAATCGAAACCGACTTTTATTGTCCACCAAAAGGTGTATTTACTATTTATATTCAGATATACATTATTATTAAGGAGAATACCTTTCTAGTCTGAAGACTCTGTTACAGTAAAATTTACCGTTTCTGTCTTCCTACAGACAATATATTAAAAACGTGTTCGCTCAAAATAAACTAAAAGACCCTTAAAATCGGTGTTAAAGATAAAACATTTATTATACGAGTTTTAGATGATGGCTACCTCTAAACCTCATCGGCCTTTTTTAAACCTTTGTTAATGATTTTAATATTTAAATAATTGAAAATACAAACAAGTCATCATCAAAAGATTATAGTCTACATATTTATAATAAATTAAATAGGTGTTTTACTTCTAAAACCAATTTTAAAGACTTTTTTTTTTTGTTTATATTACATAAACATATTTGAAAGACATACATATACGGCAAATGTCTGCAATGCAATTATTTATTGCATATAAAATGTTATTGTTTATTATACCTCTGCAGTTATATCAATACATATAGTATGTACATCAAATTTTAGGTTTAGTTAGAGTCTACATGATGTTTCTTAACGAAATGAGTGAAAATAGTAAGTGTCTATAGCTATAATAGTAACAACAAACTATATTATAATATTGTTTAAAATAAAACAAAACAAAAACAAAATATAATACCATATAATAGGTAGGCTGTTCAATATTTATACAATAACAATACTATATCGATTTTCGGTAAAAAAATAAAATAAAATGTATAAATTGTTATACAAATAAGTTACATACAAATAACTACCTATATATAATATTAGTACATAAATTAGTAGTATAACTAATTTTTAAATAACTTTTTATTGAAAATTAGAACTAAATAGTGAATAATAATATTCAGCTCCAGTGAATTTTAAATAAAAAAAAAAAAATGATTAATTTTAAATGTATAAATATAACATTATCATATTAGTTGAATAAATTATTGATGGTGCCTCAGTGGACCAAAACGGCATCCATAAACCAATTATGTTGCATTCGATAAACAAATCAGCCCCACCGTACTTCAGTTAAAAATATTTTGACTGAACAGTTTGTAAACAGAAAGTATATCCGAAAATATTACAACTAACCGTGAAAAAGTGGGAACTTTCAACAATGAGTGATAATGTCTCGGTAGCTGTCAGTTTATTATTCTCATTTTAATCCATTCATTTTAAATGTCAGTCAATAATAATATTAACGCAGTCTTGTATTATTGTTTGCAATTCTGTATAAAAAAATATGATATTTAAAGTTTTATAATTTAACATTTTTTAATTCAAAATTAAAATATATCAGCATTAAATCGTCTTCCAAAACAATGATAAAAAAAGACGGACTGACTTCGCACGTTGGTAGATCAGTGTTGTAGGTGAGAAGTTATTCATAACTAGTAGAGAGAAAATTTAATGTATATCTGTTTGCAACGATTAGCCATTGCTAGCGAAAAACGATTCTGAGCAGAATCGTTTTGAGCGAAGTGAGCGAAGTTCAGTTAATAGTGTTGCTTTGTCAACATGATATTATATTATGTCACATACCTATTATGGTAAAATAATAACATATGCATTATATGTTTTCTTTAATAATATTTGTTTAATATTGTACCTACTTTCACGTTTTTCACACGTTTTTTCCCGGTTTTTCCATTTTCGAGAAAACTTTTGAGAAAATCAAAAATGTTTTCTTTGAAGATCTACTTCAGTCAGATTTCCTTTCAGAAAAAGTTCTATTATTATAAATTGGAGGAAAATTGCTGATAGAAAAGTTGTCCACAAAAAAATATAAACATCATTGTGAAATCAATACATACTTCGCTCCACTCAGAATCTAAAAAAATACTCATAGTCCGTGATTTGAACTCGTGCTACTTATATAGTTATTTCAATCACTAGAACTTAGATAGTGATCAAAGTTAAAAGTTATAAATTATGAAAATTGAGTTACAAATAGTTACAAATGAAATTTAAAATATCGGCATTGGTCCGAAGTCAAAAGCCGAAAGTTGTGGAACCAACTTAATACATGTTAAAAAATGTATAAGTTGTTAACTGTCTAACAGTTTCAGCAATATCACTGTTGGTTGTAATATTTGCGGATAAAATACTGTCGGCTGAAATACTGTAGGTAGAAATATTATTCTGTTTAGATACATTCGGATGAAATCACTTTTGGCTTAAATACGTTCAGTTAAAATATTTTCGACTCAAAAGTGTTTTATGTAAATATTGTATGGTGTACACGTAAACTTAACCTAGCGCTCAGATAACTGTTAATCCACATAAAACGACAAACGGGTACATTTATTTTTAAAATTTAACCAACTGTTATTATGTATTTATTAAACAGAAAATTTAAATAGTTATGGTTATTCGTATATATAAATTTCTCATGTTACTACACATTTATATTTTAATAAAATATTGAATAATATTAATTTATAATATTTAAAATATTAATTATCGATCAAACATTACTTAACTTTTAGTTTATAAAATTAGTAAGTATAGATATCTTTATAATATATTATTTTGAAATAATTTATATACTTTATAACAATGTGTAGGTAATTATAATTACAATAAAATTAATTTTAATTTTTATAACTGTAGATACCATGTCCCCGGAATATTGGTGTACATACCGTAAATATATTATGTTATAATATTCTGTGCGCAATAATATTTCTCTATAGACTTATAATAGTAGTTTGATAAAATATACTGTAATAAAATTAATTATTAATTTAAATACTGTGATTTACTTGTAACTACTATTATTTCATATCTTATATTTATAATAGTCATTAACTTTAGTGCCTGTAGTAATACATTTTTTTTCAGAATTAATTAAATTCAGATTAATTTTACTACTATTATTAATTTTAATATTAAAGCTTAAATCTTATAGCCTAAAGCTTCAAAGTCATTTCTACGTGAGGTTGTATACAATATATTGTATATAATTAGGGCTCGAGACTTAAAGTTTACAAAAAATCAGTTAAAACGTCAAAAAAACATTGAAAAAAGGACTTGAAAATAGTTGTAGTAATTGTAGTTTTAAGTGTCCTCCCTTTAAAGGCTCTAACTTATTAAATACAATTTTCTAACGCTACAAAAATTATTAGCCCATAGTTCTTTTATATAATACATACGATTTTCTTTAAACAAATTTACTTTTTGTTAACCATTTGTGTCATGTTAGAAAATTGTATTTAATAATTTAGAGCCGTTAGACAATGGACCTCTAATCCCATCTACCATTTGTTTTTATAATATTTTTTTGAAGTGTTTTTCGGAAGATCGAGGATTTAAATAGTTTAAAACCTTCTTCGGATAATGCAGATCATTTTTCAAAAAAACGTTTAATCTTCAAAAAAATGTTTATCTAGTAGAATATGCGTATCAAATATTTCCATTTCACATTTATATATACATATGTACTTTAATCTATATGTATTATTTATTTATTTATTATTATTCATTCGGAATTCTTTAAAAACTATTTCACTCAAATTTGATTAAATATTTGTATACACATATAATATTTAATAATATATAATATGCATCAATTTTGGTAATTTATAATTTCAATTCTGTACTTAATAAATTAATTTGTTTTCCTGGTTTTATCGACGTTTTAGAAAAACTACATGGGAAATCAAAAAAAAACTTTCTTCCTCACCAATTAGAATAATTAGATCCAAAATGCAACTAAAAAGTCTCTTAGCATTTTTTTTATTGGATAAAGATTTGTAGTAGAAAAGTTGTTCACAGATAGAAAAAAAAATCGCATATATTAGTAAAACCATGGATTATAGAATAGAATGTTATTCTTTAATCAATGGTAAAACCAATACATTCCTTGCTATATTCAGTAATCTAAAAGATAGGAAAATATATAGATAGGTATGTACATTTTATATTATAAATACAAATTTGATTTTTTTATATACATGTATATTATCTATAGTCGCACCGACACCGTGTTATGGTAAGAAAAAAGTTTTAATTCGTACAAATGTATTTAAACAAATTATAATATGGTATGTCTTAAAACAAACATTTTTAGAATAAAATTTTTAATACCAAAACATTAGTTAAAACTATTTATTAATAATGATTGTTATAAACATCCGTTATCAAATATGATCAATATCTATCTCAGTAAATTGCTGATTAAGAATAAAATAAATGTGTAAAATAAAAATAGAAATTTGTTAGTAAACATAAATATTAAACGGTTTTAAATTCTAACATGTTATTTTTGTCTAAAATAATTAACTGTTCAATAGAAGCTTTAAGTGAGTGTCCCATCTTCTTGAGAAGTGAGTACCTCTGGATAATTTATAAATTTTCAATAAGATAATAATTCAATAATTCAATAAGAATCTTGAAAAGTATTTATTTTATTTTTGAAAAACATTTTTACATTTACCAGTAAAATTGTAAATTTTTAGGGCTGCATTCATAAAGTAGTCCATGAGTACTATTTAATGCCACACGCCTTTCTGCCATACAAATTCCGATTTAATCTTTGAGTAGTTGATAATAAAAAAAATTCCAAAGTTAATACTTTCGAGATAATGCATGTCTATGATCAAAATTGATCAGTATAGTTATACAATTTCAAATTTCAAAATAAAATATTAATCTTGTATAAAAATGTTTATGAAGTGAGCTACCTATATAGTTATTTAATGCTAGAATATTAGTAAAGAGCATAAACAAATAAAATACAATTTATTTAGGAACATTTCCCAAATTGTATACTAACTTTGAAGACAAGGGAAGAAGACATTGGACAACTGTTAGAAAGTTAAGTATGTAATTTTATTTTAAATATTATTTATAATATTTTTATGTACAATGGTATATATAATAAATAATTATGTAATCTAACTATATAAATGTGAAATTATATACCTATATAATATATACAGAGCAGTATAATAGTTTGTTTGTACTTACTTTTTATCTCAAAATCTAACAATTATATGGAATTTTCTTGAAATTTGGTAATTATTAATCTTTTTGTACACGAATTTGCTACAAAGGATAGAGACTTTTTAATACCGGACTACCAGCTAACCAGCTATTTTGAACTAATATTAACTGTTCTATTAAAATATAGATATCAACTGTGTTTTAATCTATATACATAATAATGAATACTTTGTTGCAAACGCCATAGCTTGAGAACGACTGGACCGATTGGGCTGATTTTTATTTGATAGTGTTCGTTATTGTCAGGACACGGTTATTATTAAAGAAAATGTTTGGAAAATCAACCGGAAAATTTGTAAATTAGGATGGTATTTTTGTATGAAAATGATAGTTTGTTTTACGATGTTTTTTTTTTTGTGAACAACTTTTCTATCAGAAATTTTACTCCGATTTTCAAGTGTAGCACTTTTTCTAAAATTAAATTTTTCTGAGGTGTTACTTTAAAGAGGTCATTTCATAATAAATGGGAAGAACTTAGAAAAATCTGAAGAATTTACAAAATGTATTATTGTATATTTGAGATATTTTAACACTTTTATTTAATTATATATAAAACATTTTTGTTAATTTTTGTGTTAATAAGTTTTATTTACGCAACTACTTAGTTTCGGCTTACACCATCATTAGGCTGCTGATATATAATGTTCTACAATAGTTTTCATAAAACAATTTAAAAGAGGAACAATATATATTTTAAAATTAAAATAAATATAGTCATTATAATATCAAACAGGAAATGTATTATTTTTAAACCGTAAATATTACAGTCTTTCGAAACATGTATAACCCAAATCCGTTCAGAATAGTTTTTCGAAAGCAATAATTAATCGTTACGTACAAATATTGAAATATGTATTAAATTTCCCCCTATTTTCTCGACTTCTCACCTATTTTACTCATTTACCCATATTAATTTTTGGTTTTGGCTGTCTCAGAATTGAATGAAAACAAATAGGTGGAAAGTGGGATGTCTACCTTCGGCGGACTAAATGTGGTCTATTGTGAAATTTGATTAATGTAAATAATAGTAATAAGAATAGTATTCTTTTCCATGGAAACCAAATTATAATCCGTAAATTCAAGGTAACTCTTGAATAAACAAAAATAAATACATAAGCAATTAGATATTCGAACCAAATATACCTAAAAACTCTATTTACTCCCTTAGGTGTTGAATTTTTAAAAATCCTTTCTTAGCGGATGCTTACGTCATAATAGCTATCTGTGTGTCAAATTTTAGCCCGATCCGTCCAGTGATTCGGGCCAAACGATGATGAATCAGTCAGTCATTTAATCAGTCAGGACATGTTATTTTATACATATATAGATTAAAAATCGAGTTATTTATTTTATATGGATATGAAATGTCGGCGAATATGCACATAAAGGAATGCTGCGCGCAGTACTGTTTGTGAGTGACAATTATAGTCGCGATGTCCCATTTTCGAGTATTCTCACTCCCCAATATGTTAGGTAAGGCTTAACTTCCTTTGAAATCCCCCCCCCAAAAAAAAACAACAAAAATTTGGTATTTAGATATTTTTGGTATGGAAATCATGAAAAAATATCACAACAAGACACTTTTAGTCCGCCGTATGTGGGCTAAAAATGGATAGTTGAAATGGGGTAGTCATCCACTTTCCATATATTTGTGCCGTGTGGAACAGCTATTATTAATATAATTTATAAAAACCTAAAAATATTAGTATAAAAATTCACTAGTTTTATTGTAAGGAAATTAAATAAAATTTACGTGACGTCCTTAATTTATATAAGTTATAAGCCGATAAAATCATACATGAAGTACCTGAGGTACAAAGAAAAATATTAAAACTTAAAAATCGTTTTAGAGAAAGAAAAAATAGCGCAATGTGATGGTAAGTCAGTTATAGTGTAATCGCTGATTGGTATACTATACTCAGCTACTAATTTTATTATTTTATAGACTTAATTTCAGAGGCATAGCTATAAGGGGGCCGTGGGTGACAACTGTCCCAGGATGTCAACATTTTTTTTGGAGCGCATTTATTGTACGAAGTTGATGGTGGATTATAAATTTTCAATATAATAACTAGCGTTACTCTAAATTTTATTATTTGCATATTTTTGTTTTAGTTCTTAATTTATCCCTTTTTTTAAAATTATATTGCTTAGCTATTTCCGATATTATACGATAATATTCCGGTGTGTTAATCACTTTGCATATCATTTCTAATACATTTGAATTTGTTATTTTTGTTGTTTCGGTTTTTTTTATCAAAGTCTCGTAACTATATCCTTTTTCTTTTATTGTTACATACAACTTAGAGCATCAAAATTAGAATTGTGTACCCCCGGTTTATATTTTATTTCATAACTGTACTCCTCAAGCTCTGTCCCCCATCGAATAATCGGATAATGAGTTTTTTCAAGTTAAATAATCACGATAGCGGTTTATGAACACTTAAAATAGTAAATTTCCGCCCCTACACATATGGTCCTAATTGTCTAACTCCAAATGTTACTAAACATTCTAATTCTGTTGTATTATAATTATTTTCATATTTACGTTCCATATATAATTATATTGTTGAAACACGAGTATACTAAACATTTTATTCCGATTATACCCACTAGTACGTTATTCATTGATCTTTGGAAAATAATGGCGAAGTTTTCAAGTTTTCAAATTTTCATTGTCATTCGCGTATATTCATAATGTCTAAGATTTATGTAAAAGGCTGATAATTAGCGTGAAGATTTGACTAATGATATTTGGTAGAAATCTAACGCTAAGTTTATAACGTTAAATATTTGACATTCTCCCAACTGGTCTAATATTTCAGTTATATTAGGCAGCCGATGAAACTCGTTTTAAGTAACGTTTTTAAAGCTCTAAAATCTATCATTATCTTCTCTTTCCTACTTGCAAAGTAGGAAACTTTAAACTAAAAGTAAAGATACATTCCAAGGATTCATGGGTTGTTCTATTATACCATTTGCCTCCGTTTTTCGAGTTTGAGAATTTTTTTATTCTTGTTGCCTGTGCGGTAACCAATAAGTTTGTCGGTAAATTAGTGCTTGATCTTTCTTTAAATTTATTAAGTGTTCTGTTTCTGTCGCGTTAGTAAAGGTTAGACTGTCCCTTTCTAAATGGAATATTTCTGTATATTGTTCGCATATTTCAAGTATAGATTGTTTTCCTCTGGATTCATATGTTCGCTTCTAATTAGTTGTTTAGTTTTATTAAATCGAGTTACGTCATTTTTTATACTGCTTATCGAACAAATATTATATTAAAATTCGGATGATAGGCTCCCGCTAGACGTTATGAGTCCGTATCGGCTCCGGTTCGTTACTCCTTGTCATCGGTTAAGTGGCCGTATTACGTACCTTTACGATAACGAATTTTGATATCTAATTAATCGCATATATTTACAGTTATATAAAATTATAAATTATTTTCGGTGTAGTTTTTATAATAATTTAGCAAAACCGGAAAAAACATAGAAAAAACGGAAAAATTTACGAAAATAATTTCAAACTAAAAATTGCAAATAATCGAACCGAACTAAATATCCAATTGTTTGGTTTGAAAATCATTCGATATTTATACTGCGCGTTCACCAATACGATGTTTTGCGGGGAGACAGGGTGATCTTGTTATGAAAAAAGAAAAATTCATAAAACTATCAAACCATAGGATAACCATTAACCTTCGAGTTAAGTTAAAGTTCGATCAAAATATTTTAAATTTAGGTTTGGTTCGAGTTCGAAAAAAAATGTGTAGATTTGGTTTAGTTCGGGTTCGTTAATTTTTAAAAAAATTTCGGTTTGGTTCGGTGACCTTAAAAATCAAGGTTCGTAACAATACTAAAAATAATGCTTTTATTATTTTCAAATTTTTTTTTTTTGTTGTGAATCGGTTTGAAATATTCACAGAGACTTAAAATTTGGACAAAAGACTAATATCTATTTACTTTTCCTAGATGTAGACAAATTTTCAAAACATTTCAATAATTTTTAAGCTATTTATAGACAATTAAATTTTACGAGTTTGTTAAGTAATTTATATTGGAGGATGAAAGTAGCCTGCTTGCAGTTTTCTTTGCATATGTTATTTTAACTTCAAGGTTCTAACAAATGGAAACAACCAAAGTAGCATAACTAATACCATCACCAAGGCACTAATTTCCAGCATTACTATTACTCTATAGCCATACGATAAATACGTTTGGTATTGGTAGGTACTTTGTGGATACAATTGTTAGATTAAACAAAAATTCTTGAAAATTTGACAGGAGGTTCAATATAAGTCGTATTTAATGATCAGAAGAAAAATGAATTGTAATGTAGTACTTTTTTTTTTTTTATAAGAGTTTTAAAATCAAATTTTGACGAAAATCGTAAAAATTACAGCTTTTTTACTTTGCTTCGAATCGTTTTTTGTTAGAAATGGTTTATCATTGGTTAGAGAAATAAATTAAATAACTCTATGTATTTTACCTTCCCAACTGCATATCCCTTCTTGAACAGTGGCTGCACCGATCCCCAGTATTAGTTTTTTTTTTCAGGTGTAATTAAAAGATACGTAAATCACCTTCTTAATCAACGCAGTAAGTATAAACATTTACAAAAAAATAAAATAAATTAATTGTAGTTATACAACTAATTAGTTAGAATCCTTTTCCTAAATCCAACATAATCTGCTTCATAAAATAATTTCTTAGAATTCCTTCGATTATAGACATTATCCATGGAGGCTGGAACCTTACCGAAAAGAACCGATTTTAAAACCGAAATCAAAATTTAAATATAGAAGGAAATGGACCTCAAACCGAAAATTTAATTTCAAAATTTTAGAAACTGAAACCGATTTTTTTTTAATTATGGGTTTTGTTGGGTTAATTTTGGTTTCAATAATTTCTTTATTTTTATTAAAAACAATTTGCTTGTTATTATAGTTGGTAGTCAATTGTAAGAGTCTACAGACATATGTAAAAATGTAAAAATTTATCTGATATAACACGCATGGTATGTAGTGACTCTATACAAAAATTATGTTATTATATTATCTGATATTTATTTCAGTAAAAAGGCTGAAAATGTATAGATACTTGAATATTATAAAATATAAATACATCTATTATAACTGAATACTATGGGTCTGATTTCGATTGGGCTAAATTAGAATTATATCGCTGCAATATTATGTTGGATGTTGCTAAAACAAAAAATTTAATTTATCATCAGTGTTAGACGCAATTTATTTATTTTAAATAAGAGTTGTATATTTTTTACAAGATTTGGTACCAGAAGTGATTAAATTAAATTACGTTGACCGTACCAGTTTCATCATGTACAACTAAATGTTCTTTTTCTGCTCTTTGGCGTTTAAAAACATTCTTAACGTCAACAATGACACAAATACAACTTAACAATATAGCAATATTGCATGCACATGAGAAAAAATAAACATTGACGAGATTGCTAACAAATTTATTAATACCCAAAGTGAGACAAAATACGTTTGAGATTTGTTGAAAAATGAAGAAATATACGAGTATACTTATTGTACAACTTTTTATTTTAAACTATTTTTTACTATTATTAAATTCTGTATGGACAAAAAGAATACTATTTCTTATTTATTTAAAAATATAATTTGTTATTAGTAGGTACTAATTATTGTTAAAAATAAAAAAAAATATTTTGTTTTTATTTTGCTTGCTAGTCTTCATTATTTTCAAAATATTGGCAGAGAGGTATTTCATATTTTTTTCACCCTTAGGTATAATTAGAAAAACTTACACTTTTGGGCGTTTATTTTGGTGATAGGTAAAAAAATAATTGTTTATTTGTAGGCTTTATTTGATAAAAGTTTATCATCTCGGTCGATGGCGCCTCATCGCCTCCCCCCCCCTAAATACAAAAATAAAGTCAATAAAGGACTAATGCTTTGTTGATTTATTTTTTTATTTCGATTACAAGTTATATAATTTTAGGATTTTGAACACCCCATGAAAATTGAAAAACCTGGCGCCCATGCTTGGCAGTAAATATAGTGTGTTAACAGTTGTTGTGGACCCGTGTACCTATTTACTTCTAATATGTCATTACATTTTCATTTGAAGACTATTTTAGTGGAAATTAGATCACAGCACATGACGAATTATTTTCTTATATTTCTTTACCACTAAATTAAATGGAATATTTTTAGTTCAACTGTCAAGCTCTTAACCTTTCATTAGGCGCGTTGTTTGAAATAGTAAAACCGCTTTGTATTTATTCATTTGTTTTACTTATATTTTATTTTTATATTATCGGCAGTCACGGATATTCCTCGAAAATGTTATAATCTACATTTAGATTATTTTTGAAGTGTTTTAGTTCACTTTATTACAGACAAATTAACGTGTTGTCGCAAAATACAGCATACGTTGTTCCGTGTACCTCCCTATAGGTACCTATACTATAACTCCCCCTTTAAAACGAGTAACTTACTTCGAATGTGAAAAGAAAAAAAAATGTTGTTATATCTTCGAAGTGCACTAAGTGTATAAAGTTTGTATGTAAGGTACATTCAAAAAAATATATGATATGTGAACAGCGTACTAATAACGCTGATAGCAATTCTGAATAATTTATTGTTTATTTTATTTATTTATTATATAATATATTTAAATAAAAACCACTTTGTAAACGTATTGTTTATTTTAGTACTGCCAATATTCATATGTATTAGTAATTGTTATTAGTATTATTAATATGTGTGCTATAATCACAAATTATTAGGACTGTTGTAAAATTTACAACACGCGACTTCTCTTGTTTCAGAAAATAATGCACCCACTCGAAGGTTAAATTAGATTTTTTTAAAATATCACTCATACCCTTTGTGTTCTAAGCGGCTCAATTGCTTTGTTACTTAATTATTTTAGATTTGAAGTGTAGCGAGAGATCTATTGGTTTAACTACCTATGATGTGTGTATTTGTTTGTTGTTGTTGTGTTATGTAATTAGCAACTCTACAAGAGATCTTACTTCGATATATAAGTATATCATTTTTTCTAAAAGGAAATTTTATTTAGTTGGTGTATAGAAAAGGTCATTTTATGATTTTCTAAGGGGTTTTAAAAATAATTGAGGAACACTGAGAGAAAATTATCAGAAAACCGGTACATACTTAAGACACTCCGCGGCGTTACTAATTTCATTGTTTTTAATTTTTTGCAAACTGTTTCTCTACCAAAAACATTGCTTTAATCGGAAAATTCCGTATGGTCTTTTTATTCCTTTTATTATATAGACACTGACAAAGAAAGTCGTTTTTTGAAATTCAAATTAGTTTTCATGAAAAATTTCTTTCTTTTCTCCTTGGTTTTCGTCTCAATCGACTTTCTTAAATTTATTTATGATAAACGTCTTTATTTGACATTAGTTCTATCCAGGATATTTTTAATATCTTTTGTCAACACCAATTTTCGAATACTTTTTTTTTCTTTTAACTGCAGTCATGATTCTGGCTCCATAAAATGCTACCATACCAATGTTTTTATAAGTGTTTTTCTATTTACTTAATGTTTAACGTTTTTGTAATGAATAGTTTTTTATTTTCAAAGAATGCCTGTTTAGTTTAGTGATTGCGTTATTCTACAGTTATATCTATAGTACTTGTCCAATCACTTCCAAATTTGCTTCCATAATAGGTTGTTAATAGTAAAACTATTCCCATTTTCCAGTTTGATATTGGCTATTATTATATTAGTGTTTGATTATTTTCTGCTACAAACTAAAATCATTGTCTTGGTTTTATTAATTTGCATGTTATGTCATTCTTAAAAGTTAAGTAGCTTTCTCTCTACGTTTTTCTCGTTATCTACTATCATTGTAATTTCATCCGCAAAAAGTATTAAGAGTAATAGTATTCCATTTAACTTTATCCTTTCTATGTTTTCTTTTAATATCTCTTCAATGCATAAATAACATGGGTAAGAAATTTCATCCTTCTCTTACACATCTTTAGATTTTAAATGAAGTGAAGAAGCTTATGATTTTTCAAAGATGTTTATTTTTTTTCATCTGTGCGCAACTTTTCTACCAGATATTTTGCTCTGATTTACAATTATAACACTTTTTCTAAATTTAAATCTTACCGGGGAGATACTTTAAAGAGGTTATTTTTTTATTATTTCGATAAATGGGAAATACCATGGAATAATCGGGAATGACTATGGGAAAACGCTAGGAAAAACGAGAAAATAGGTTCAATATTGAACAAGTATTTTTAAAGAAAATATATATTGCCTATGTAATTATTTTATCGACATAATATATATTATTGAAAAAGTAATTACACTATCAATTGAATTCTGCTCAGAATTTTTTTCGTTAACAACGGTTAATAGTTGTTCACAGATATACATTAAGTTACTTATAATAATAGCTGCACTCTTCCCCATTTTCCTTGGACAGCTTTTTATATTTTAAAGTCCTCATATGCATCATTTTTGTCTTTAATTACAGCTCTTTCATTAACATATAGCTTATGAATTATTTTCCTACCTTTGAAGTTTAAACTTATCTTCTCTAATATATAAGACACCTTATCCCAGCTAATCCCAGTTAACGCTGTCAAAAACCTTCTATAGTTTTACAAAAGCTATGTATATGAATTTATTTATTCTGAATAATTTTCTTATTAAATTAGTCAAAGGCAATTAAGCAAAGTATTGCTTTCCTAGTTCCTTTATTCCAATTTAGCCCAAATTAATCTGTTAAATCTACCTCTAATTTTCTTTCTGTCCGATTGTCAACTATTTTTGTTAAAACCTTAGAAGCATGTGATATTTATTGTACAATATTCTTCATATGTTACGACCTTTTTTCTGTATAAGTATAATACGAACTTATTAAATCTTCGGAGACTTTACCTATTTTATAGGTGTTTGTTATTATATTATACAGTACTTCTTTTCAAGTTACCTCTAAAGCCATCAGTTGTTTCCTATTCAGATTATCGATTTCAGCAGCTTTATTACGTTATTCTTTTTTTTTTTTTTTTTGATGCTTTTTCAAATTCTTCTTTCATGGTATTAGAACAATAGTTCCTATGTAATCTTGATTATCATTTTCCAATTCCGGGATTTTGTACCTCCTTCCCCTACTATCAAATCTATAAAATTCTTTATGTGTTACTACTTACTAGATGTTTCGCTAAGTATCTTGCTACATGAATAACAAGTTATGTACAAATTCTAGACTTCTAGTTTTTCAATTTCGATTTACATGGTTTTACATTTATAAAAATTAAAAATTGTTTTATAATTTTTAAAGACCTTATCACTTAAGCATAGGTGCATACGTAAAACTCAAATTCTGTTTAAAAAATTGTTTTTTGCAGTCTTATTTTAAACTATAACTAATTGTTATTATGCAATGATATCATATATTGCCTCAGTATATTCATAACTTCGTATGTGAAATCAGTGAACCCATTTATCAAACTCAATAGTTATCTAATTAAGTAGTAATATGATATTAATGTAAACATAATTTGAATATAAATATGGTTCTTTCTCTTTATATCGGTATCTTTTCTTTATTTATGAGCACATAAACATTTAAAAAAAAAAAAAAAAAAGTCATTAGTATGTGCAATGTGTGATGGGTCAATTTCTGTAACGTAACGCTGTGTCGTAATATACAAGTTTTGCTTTAAATATATTAAATATTTAAATGTTTTATTTTATGATTAGCTAAAAGTAGTGGTATGTATTGTATATAAAATTATAATAATTCCTAAATAATAATATATATTTATACTATAATATGTGACATGTGAAGGTATTTTTTTTATTATTATTGATAAAATTAAAAATGATTTAGATCTAGTGTTATCAATGAATGATTGGTGTGAACAAGGTAAATTAAAGAATTGCAGTGTTATTTTTACTAAAAATATTGTACTTTATAATAATATTATTTAATTTCTGTAACAATTCAACTGTACACATTTTTGTTTTGTTATACAGTCGATATGAAATGCATGGGTATGAAACTAAGAAATACTATCTGTATATTATAATATTATTGTATATTTGTATGCACAACTATATTGTATTAACGGCTTTTAATAAATCCTAGTGTGATGTTTATTTGTTCCGAATAAGTAAACAAATTCAATAATCTAGTTTGTTAGTTCGGTTCATCAGTTAAGATGTATCTATTCGTAACTATTTGTTCGTCTAACCTAGCCAGAATAATAGAAAGATACATAATTCATATATCGACTGGTAATAGGAAAACGGGATTAAGTGACATTTTTTACTACTTTTCAGGAGAATAAAAACAAAATTTACATATTACATTAATAATTTAAATTAGGGTATAAGCGCCATACATAAAAAAAAAGCTGTTTTACGATAATGGGGACGGGTGCAGCCACTGCTGTAGGTGGTCAGTTAGAAAAGTAGGATACAGACAGATATTTAATGTATATCTGTAAGTATGACGATTAATCATTACCAACAAAAAAACGATTCTGAGCGAATTTTGGTTGATAGTGGTTCTTTGTCAAAAATATATATGTCATATTATAGTAAAATAATTACATATGAATTAAACATTTTCTTAGTAATATTTATTTAATTTTGTACCTATTTTCTCGTTTTTTCACGGTTTTTCTAATTTATTGGAAAACTCCTGCAGGCAAAATCAATAAATTACATTCTTAAAATACCTCCCCAGTCAGATTTCTTTTTAGAAAAAGTGTTATTATTGTAAATCTGATAAAAACTTCTGTTAAAAAAATTGGAACCTACGCGTTGTGTTTATTAAATATAGAATCTAAAAAAAAAAAAAATGTTTTTGCTCTCGATTTTTGCTCTCAAGTGTTAAATGTCGTAACATAAATTATCTAGGTAATGCGCGAGACGGCATCGTCCGTCTTTCGGAATGGAAACGCCTGGTAAAAGTTTAGTAGAAGCAATTTTGGTTTAAATACAACATGAAAATAAACTTGTGACTGAATTACAAGCGAACAATGCAAAATTACAGAGCAAATTATTAAATCTTCAAGTGAGTTACATTAATAATCCTAATAAAAATAAAAACCAAAACAATATGGCGACAGGTGAAAACCCGGGTTTCAATTCAGGTGTTAAGCCCTATAAAAATAAAGGTACAAGCGACCGGAAATATTAATAAAACAATTTCTAAAATATATAAGCCACCATCAATTACAGCCTGTTGTGTCAAAAACATACAAAACATAGTTAGTAGACTAACTTGTAAACAAGTTCGTGGCCATGAACATCAACTAAAAAATATCGCTAATGGTAATATAAAAATTCTGACGGAGGATAAACACCAATTTAAACGTACTCTAAAAAACAAAATTGATTATTATAGAATTCAGTAAAAGGGGAAAACAAATTTCGTATTGTCATTCTTGGATTACACTCAGAAACGGAAATATGTAAAATTAAAAAAAATCTAGCGGATACTCTGCAAGTGATGTGTTGAATATTCAGATTAAAAAAAAATCAAATCCAAAAGATAAAAATATGAATGGACAACGATAAAAGTACCCTTGTTTTTTGTGGATTTGACTTTACAAGAAAATAATAAGAACATCTATAATAAACATAGGCTATATTATCATAAAGTCAAAATATAACCTCCAAGGAAGAAAAAAGTTTTGTCACAGTGCAAAAACTGTCAGGCCCAAAGGCCTACACAAACTTACTGAAACAAAAAGTCTTTATGCGTGAAATGCAACAAACAGTACTAGACATAAGATTGCCAAAAGCCTAGAAAATCAAAAGTTAAATGGTGAATCACATACCGCCAACTGGAAGGGAAGCTCTGCCTCGGTTTGTCATCGGGGGGAGGGGGGGGGTAATAGACATTAATTTGGGAAAAAAATTATATTTTTATTTTTATCCTCTAAACATAAAAATTAAATTAAATAAAAAAGGCAACAAAAAAGGTATCTTGTGATCATTTTTTCAGGTAGAAAATGTCATCCGTGTTTTTATAAAATAATAAAATCGTGAAATTGTATATTTTCTTACGTTTATTCTCACTTAAGTACTTTTATTTAAAAAACGGCGCCAAAAATCAAAAAATTACCTGTATAACAGTAAAAGTACAATATAACAGTTGCTACACGTAAAAATCGGAGCAAGTTTACTAGGAAAATACGTGTCTGCAGACTAGAATAAAGAAAAAATAAAAAAAAATTAGCATTGTAAAACTAATAGCTCCCTCGCTTCGCTAAGAACCTAAAGAATAAAGTATTGTACACAAGTGTTACATATTATAGAATGCAATTAATTTATAGTTAGATAAGTAATGGTTGTTAAGCGAGCGGCAAATTTATTTAGCCTATATGCACAAAAATATAATAATCTTAGACAATTCGAAAATCCTTATTGTAATCTTTGATGATAGTTAAACGAATATGGACTTATGGAATACAACTAGGTTGTTGTGCCAATAAGTCCGACATTGAAATTATTCAACGCTGTCAGAACATCACTCTCCTTACGATCGTAGCAGCCTATCGGTATAACAGAAACAACATTATCCACCGTGATATGATATTACCTCCGTCCAGGAAGAGATTACCAAACTTGTTCGCAAACATGAAATAAGGCTAGATCAACACATCAACCCAGAAGTAATTCAACTACTTAACAATTAATTCTCAAGACATTAGCCGCCTCAAACGCCAAAGACCATACGAATTAGTATACGATTCTTAAATTAAGGCCGGGGCTATTCCATTGAGAGTGAGACTCCACACACATGTTTTTTTTTCTTTTTGTAGATCAATACATCAATATTCTTGTACACCTTTGTAATGTATTTCTAAATATTTTTGATCGTTGTAATAAAAGCTTTCGGGTAGTTTTAAAAAATATAATATATATTTTTTATTTCCTATACCCCTGAAATACGAGTGGTAGCAAGTCCCTTTCAATAAATTATAATTTTATAAAAGAGATCGTTTAATATTAGATTTTGTCAACAGAATCGTTAAGAATGGAAGGATTCATAATAGAAGAGTGTAAGTACATAGGTATATGTTAAGAACATGTGTATATCAAAAATAAACGTTTGTTGAATATAATTTTTTTTACAATACTACGAAGTTATGGAGTTATAGATACGTTTTATTAATACAAAATTTAATAGGTAATATACAGCAATTTATTGGTAAAAAGCTAAAATATGCAATTGTTATACTTTATACAGCATTATCAACTTAAATGCATTCTGTAAAATGTCATGTTTATAGTTCATATTTATCAATTATTTATTTGTTTAAATTGTCACAATCCTGTCGAAGTATTAAATAATATTTTGCCATGTAATTTGGTTTCGTTATTGCAATTGATTAATTAATTAAACTCGTATATTTTTTTTTAAAGATGCTAAAAACGACCGAGCATCCGATTTCGCTAAACGATCAAATTGGGCTTGGGGTAGATCTTTAAGTAAGTAATTATTTAACGTGATATTAATATCTTAATATTATTATATACTAAAATATTATAAATATCTATTTAATATTTATGACCAGTTGATATCAATTGTAAATAGTGACAATATGATTGTAGCCTAAATAAAATGTATGATTTTATAATCTATTTATTGACATATATTAGATGTATAATATTATAAATTATAAGTTATAACCATTATTATACTGTTATTTCGTACATATAAATGGAAATTAATAGATATTATGGAGAGTCCTTCAGATTTCAAGGGTAAGTTGAGTATTAATATTATCATAACAGTCATTAGCAGGGTTGATTGCTTGGTGGGGAGAGTATTAAAAAAAGTCGTTATAGATTTAGGGTTTCTTTATTCACATGATTTGGTTTTATAAGATACGGTATAACATTCTCACAGATGAAAATTATAGAAACAATTATTGTGTTAATGATTTTAGTTGATTATTTGAAAGATTACGTTCAATATGTAAAAGGTAAGTTTTTATTTAATAAACTAGCCATTTGATGGGAGGAAGCTTCCAATATTTTCAAAAATACTATAATACTAATAATAAAGTATTTTAAAAACAATATTGTTATTAAACCACAAAAAAAATTGTACCATAATATTTGTACACAATATTAAGGAATATTTAACTCCGTATACTACGATCATTTTATTAATAATGCTCTCGATAATCTTGTTATCGGTTACTCTCTACTCTCCTAACTAACGCCCTTTCTTACTTCAAAAAGACTTTTTGCATATTTCTACCTGCGATCTGATTTCTTGGGGAATGCTAAGAACGTTATGTAATATCTACAAATCATGGCAGATAATTACATTGTGCAGACGTTAGACTATATTGATTCAATATGACAATAAAAAGATTTTATATTGAATTCATGTCCAAGTTTTATTTGACCTAGAAGCCATGAAAATATTGAACAATAATTTAATAAATATATATTTATATATACGCTATATATTTTAGATTCTGAGAAGAGCAAAGAAGCTTATAGTTTTACAAATATGTTTATTTTTTTTATTATTTTTTTTTTAATCTGTGCATTACTTTTCTACCAGAAATCCTGCTCCGATTTTTAAGTGTAGCATCTTTCTGCAAGGAAATCGATATGGGGAGGTACTTGTTTTTCCAACAAATTAAAAAGACAGTAAAAAACGGAAAAATATACGAAATTTACGTATTGATTAAAAATATTACGGCTTTCTTTTTTTCTGTGAACAATATTTATACCGGCAATTTTGCTCTGATTTACAATGATAGCACTTTATAAAAGGAAATCTAACTGGGAAGGTAGGTACTTTAGGGATGTCATTTATTGATTTTCCTAGGATTTTTTAATAAAATCAACTAAACGTCATAGTACTGAGTAGTATTTTTGGTGTAGTAAATATGTTTACTAATCAGTAATCCGGTCGAGTGCAACGTCTTTTTAGTCGTTTTGATTAGGGAATTTTTACATGGGCTGCACCATGCGCTCTGGATGCAAAACCGGTTTAAACACTATAGGAAATACAACAATTTCATGGATGTATAAGTTATTAAATAAATTAATAAATTATTATTAATAAATTTCAAAATATTATATAAATTCAATATTTTTAATTTACTACTGCAAATTACATACTTATGCATGCAGAATTTAAATATAATTAAACATTTAATAACAATATTATCCTTATTTTTATTATTAATAATAATGAACGTATACACCAATTAATTTTTTTTTTCATAATTACTTTTATAATAAATAATATATTATTATATTGTTATACTATATGGCTGTTCCACCCGGCTTCGCCTCGTTTCTTCTTAAGTTCACCTAATAGGAAATAAATATTAATGTGTAAAATACAGCCCCATAATAAATAATGTAGCTTTTTATAAGGAAAATAAGTTTTAAAATCTGTTAGTTATTTAGTTTATCCCAAGATATATCAGTTTTGCAATGGCCATTACAAACAAATATACAAAAATTAAATCTATTCTCTTTATATTATTTATTTGATAATATTGTACAGTTTAATAAACAGTTTATCTGAAAAAGTATACTGTATGTTGATAAATAATATATGTATATAAAAGAAAATGAATATGGGTATACTCTACCTCTTTCATTAACAATAAGAAAAAAATAGGTGGCGTACTTCGCACGATAGATGAGCCACTGTTATAAGTGAGAAATTGGGAAGGTAGGATATAGAAGAGAATTTAATAAATGTTTGTATGCAACAATTAATCATTGCTAATGAAAAACGATTCTGAGTTGATTTCGGTTGTACATGTTTTAAAAGGCAGTAATATTTACAATTTTCGTCAAAATTTTAAATTTAAAATTAAAATAAAATAAAATTTTAATAATTTCAATTAAATTTAATTGAATTTAAAATAAAAATACTACATAAAACTCAACTTTTTCTTTTTTTGAAATCTATAGATTGAAAAAAAAAATCTTTATTATATTATAGATTTTATCTATAATCACCCCAATGATAATATAAATGACGGAAAAGACTTGATAAAATAGGCAAATATCATCATATTGTGTTTTGACCTTTTATATGATTCTAGTTGTTTAGAAAAGTATTATTCTATGCAGAATAAAATAACAATAATAAAATATTCAGTTGAAAATTGTACCATAACATTTTGAATGGACTCCAAAGATTTAAAAACACATTTAACATACCGTGCATGAACGTATAAAATTCACGATTAAGAGAAACCGAAATTGTATGTTGAAAATGCTATATCTGTACTCCGTGATTTTCATCCTATTATCACGAAACAACATCTAATTAAAAAAAAATACATCTATATAATTTTGTAAATTTTAGGGATACCATCATTTAGTAAGTATTAATATTATGGCAATATATTAAAGTAATATTTTTAATCGTTTATTCATTATTCTCCCTACATAGACTCAAATGTTAAAGATATAAAAACTTGGTGTATTGATCGTAAGTACAAATAATTATAAATGTGATAATAATTTTACATCTAGATACCTCTATAGGTGTAATTACATCATAATAGTGTAATTTTGAAAAGTAAATATGTTAATATTAACTTTTTTGGATATTATGTCCAATATGTCAATATTTGGTACACGTATCATGTTGCTGTTATGCAAATTTCTTTTGATGTATTTAGGACAGAGATTTCCTTACCCTTGATTATTTTCGTACATTTATTATTTATATCTTCTCCTTCGCCTTTATCACAGCTATTTGGGATCGCCTAACTTAGTCCTAAACTTCCACTTGACCCGATCGCCACATTGTCCTCAATGAAACAATTTCCTTAAAAATTCCATGCTCCTTACGGTTAAACGTCTAAAACATATAATATTATTTTCTTATTTATATATTATTCCCATATTATACCCTTATTATTGACATATACGTATGTATATATTTTTATAATTCCATCCTATTTTACCTATCTTACTACTATTATTAGAAAGAAAAACACATTTTTTTTTATATAGTATTTATATATAAATATTTTTTATTTTTCGGTTATCGCATAATTAAAGATACAATTTGTTAGTATTACGTCTACCACAGGATCGTGACAATATATTATGTCATAGTCTCTTCTTCATATCAAGTCACTTATTTCCTTTAGATTTAATAATCTTCCCTTTTTACTTACTGTCCCTATGTATTTTGTAAAAAGGGTTTTGTCTTTACCGTTCTCTATTAACTTTAGATTATAGTTTCACTGTACGCAATTAGGTTTAGCATTTTGTGTATGTGTATTGTGTACCCATTTGTTTATCCGTGTTAATTTAGCAAGTTTTATTTTTTTCTTACTATATTTTTATATTTATAAAAATATAAAGATCAACGAAATCACCAGACTTTTCACTTTTATTCCTCTATAATTTTCATACTCTTGTACATATCCCTTCCCTTTAAAAATAGGAGAATGATACATCAGAGTACGATTTCTGGTAAAAAAATATGCACAACAAATCAATGGATATTTTGCGATTAAAATAGTCCGAGCGAGTGATCGCTTGAGTCTCTATGTACAGCCAAAATGAATTTGTTTTTTCCATGTTTGAGTAAAAGAGAACAAATTGTAAAAAATTCTGTTTGAGATCCGGATTTTGCATACTTAATACTTATATATTTATTAATTTTCTCTGTACTTACGTAATAAATGTAACAAATAGTGTATTAAATAATTATAATTATCTTATTATTATTTTTTTTTTTTTTTAAGACTGTATTGGTAAGGATAAAAATTGTAATAATTAATCGATAACTATAACATTCTCATTAATTTAAAAACTGTCTAAAATCATCTTGAGGCTATGCAAACCAAAAACTTTAACGTTTTCCTAATAATCAATTAGTCTATTAGCATCGTTAATCAAGTAATTTGAAAAGTCCTGCTCAAAAGATTATAATCTATATTAATATAACGAAATATCATTCCCAACTCTCAATTTGAGTGTAGCACTTGGCACTCAACAATATATCATGCTTAATATCATCCCCGTTTTAAAAAAGCACTGCTGTCCCGGAATAATTATTACATACCTTTGACCGAATGTAGCATAAAAGTTTGTTTTTCAAGAATACTTATCTGTCCCTTACTACTTTAAAATCGCACTTTTGCATATACTAATGCATGTGAACGCGAACCTTGTAGAATAATTACTGACTTTGGTTATCCAAAAACGTTACCACTATATCATATAATCACTACATTACCTACTTTATAGAAAGAAACATAACATACATATTATCAAATAAATTATCTTATAAGTTACAATGCTAACATACGCCATTTAATAGAATTCAATTAAATTTAACCAATTCAAAAACATTTAACAAAATATGTTTTATTTATGAAATAATTATAATAAAATATTCATTAAATCTTTTATAAACAAAATACTTATACTAACAAAACATATAAAAATATTAGTTAATCATAACTATATATTTTAGCAACCTTCTTTTCCCTCTCTGAACAATGTCATTACATTATCTTTACCTTTATCCTTATTATCCCATTTATTATCTTTTGGTAACTTATTACAAAAATAATCTTTATCTATATTTCTTGGATATCTTAATTGATTTTTATGAACTATACTAATTAATACTCTATTTTTACCATTTAAATTAATTACAAACAAATTTTTGAAATACCGTTTCACTATTTTTGTTGGTAACCATTTAAAATAATCTTTATAATGATTTTTATACAACACTTTCTCATTTTTTATAAAATATATTTTATTGTTATCATCCTTATAATATTCATTATTTTTTAGATTAAATCTTAATTTGCTTTCATTATTTATTGTAATGTTACTTTTTGGATTTATTTATGACATAATAGACCTTAACTTATATAAGAACATAATATGGTAAGCTGGAGACTGAGCTGTGACTGTTGAAGATGTAGTATTATATACTGATATGAACCTTACTACTTTATCCATAATAGACAATTTTGTTAATTCTCTAAGATATACTTTTAAAAATACTTTTTAACAATTTGAACCGCTCTCTCAGCCAAGTCGTTGGACTAAATATGAAATGGAGATGTTTTTGTTATTTTAATATTACTTTGATTTCCATAGCTGTTAAATAACTATGAGCTTAATGGAGGACCATTGTCTAATACTATCTCTTCAGGTAACCCAAAATATGCAAAAACTTCTTGTAATACCCTAATTAACGATTCATAATTTGTTTTTGTTAATAGTTTCACTATCATATATTTACTTTACACATCAATTATAACCAAAAACATACTTTAAAACTGTTATCAGTTCCGTAAACGTTTTTTTTACTGGATCCTCCGGAAATATTAATTTTTTTCGAATATCGAATACGTCTTTTGACCAATGAATGTCAATAAAAACGCAATATATTTATTTGGTTTAATCTCGTTTGAAACTAAATACTTTTCTAACTATTCTACGTATTCACAAAAATCATCAACGGGCATTTACGACTCTACTTGCCCTAACATTGTCACGTTAACTATAACTAATAATCAATAATTTTAACTTATTCACTATTCACACGTGATATTTATTATTTTTGTCGCCATTGCATACATAATAATTACTGATTTTATTTTATAACTTATCAATATTTTAGGTCATACAAAAACATTATTACTTTATTATATAATCAATAAATTGTAGTTCAATATTGAGAATAAATAAAATAAAATCAATAAATTACCTCTCCAATGTACTAATTAGACAATAATTGATCTGAGGGCTATATAAGTCTGGGACGTATAATCTTGAAATGTATTTCTTCGTATATATTTCTTCGGAATCTAAAAACTAAAAACCATATTTGTCTAGAAAGTATTTCAAAAATATAATAACCATATTTGTGCGGACTGTATATCGCTGACCATATCACCCAGAATCTAAAAAAAAAACCGTATTTGTCTGGAATGTAATTTAATTTCATACAGTTATTATTTTTTTGGATTCAAGAATTATATTTTCCGAAAAAATACAGTTTCTAGTTTTCAGATTCCGGAGAACTAATTTGCGGGATTTGTGCGTCCCGAGTATTTATTTCCCGAAATAATACATTAATACGGTACACAATTGATTCGACCTCAATTCCTGATGAACATTTTTGAAAAATTATTTTCAATTTTAAAAAATAATATTTTTTTTTTTATTTAATCAGACAATCTAGTGCAACAAGGACTAATCAAAAGTAAGCAAAAATAAGTAGGTGTAATATGTAAGTGTCGGGACAGTTAGTTTTTGTATTTATTGACAAAAATGCACGTCCGTAGTCATTTTTAATAAAATTGTTAACAAATATAAATTAACTTAACAATATGTTGAATGCGCTAAGTACATAAATGACATATAAATAATAAATGCATTATTAGTGGGAAAGAAAGTGACAAAAGAAATAACGAAATGCAGAAGAAAAATTTTAAATGAAAATTATACAGAAAAATTGCATGAAGTTATTGTGTCCCTAGGAATTAAAGTTATTTGGAATGACAAATATATAAATAATTATAGTTACAGGTGTTATTTAAGGAGTTTTTAAAGAAACCGATTTAAGTACATACAGTGTGTCCGCTGTACAGAGATCTATCAAATATTCTTTAAATGAAGTCTTCATTTAATTTAAGATGTAGGAAATGTTCAAAAAAGAGTGGATGTAAGTATAGTCATAGCACTAATTAGGAAGTTTAAGAATAAAAGCAGTGTAGGTTAAACATTTGTTTTGCATACTTTTAAGCCTTTACAGGAAAGGATGACAGATAGAAAAGTCATATTTTAATAGAGCCCGGACCATGAAAGTACATGCGAATTGGAGACAGTTGGATGAGGAAAAATTTTATCTATAGAGAACCTACCCAATGAATATTAAATAAAAACTCTCAAAATTACTATGTCTATAAATAGCTCAAAATTCATGTCATGGCCTATTATTTTTTGGCTATATCCAACACTCAGTGCGTTATTGAAAAATACGCAGTTAACTATTTTTCCCATGGTAGATATGATTTTTGGAAATAATTCCAAGGCTATGGTTGAGTATTTTTAAAACCTTTGGTTCCTCTTGATAAATATCACCCTGCAGCTTTAAATATCTCAGTGTTCTTTAATTTGCCAACTTCAAATTTCAAACGAATTCATAAGTTCTTTGACTTCCGTAGGGTGGATTACAATCATACCTGTATATTTATTGGATCGCAAGATTGGTTGTCAACCTTCTCAGATTTGGATCTTTAGTCAGCGGTCAATTATTTTTATGATGCACTCATAAACTCACTCACTTTAACTCATTTTATGATTCCTCCATACTTCAGTTTTTACCAGAGTATGTTTTTTATGTGTCAACTTTTCCTCCTTTGTTTACTGATAAACTCAAAAATTTAATATATTTGAAAAAAGAAGCTAGTGGTATTTTTAAAACCTCATCAAGAATTATTGCCTTTTTTCCCAATAGAGAACACAGTGTATTTTCGAAACCAAGCAATGCTATTGCAAATTTATAGGGTATGTTGAACTTTCGCTCACCAAGTCACTACGTAATTTCTAGAAATTTAATAAGAATGGTCGTAATATTTCTATTCCTAAAATCTTATCATTTAACTGTGAAACGTCAATAAATATCGTAATAGTAATCAATTAATTATCTTCGGTTTTTTCCTGTAATCCTATTTTGAAATGCTCTTTTTTTGAATTTACCTAATAATATTTTTTTTAATGTAAATTACGTTCTTATAAAACTATTACACCTCTTTTTTCAAAAGTCAATAGTTCCTTACGGTATACCAGGTTATTTCTTATTTCAGTTACATTTCGTTACTTCTTATCTTTTAACGCTTGCAATGAACGCATTAGACAAAGGAATTTGTTCATTAATATTAAAACTAAATTCAATAATGCCAATCCCCCAAGTTTAATGATTTAGGTTTTATTTCTAACTATAGATCAATCTAAATTTAATCACATATCTCGAAATTATTTGAATCCTTAATTTTTGATGGTTTCAGGCTCTCAGTTAATACACTTATGGGGAACAACATGACTTTAAGAAATATTGTTCTACTGTAACTTATAACTTGGTATTTACTTAATATATTTGCCAAGTTTTTAAGCAGAGTTCGCAGATTGAGGTTATGTACTTATACTTCGCAAATGCATTTGACTCGGTCAATCATCCAATGGTTATCTAGATATTAGTGGGATCGACGAACCGCTTCTCTCATGATTTATAACTTATCTAACCAATCGGTTTCAGTCATATTTTCGGTCCTATCATGGTATTTTTAGTAAACTGGTAAAGTAGATTCCCCAACTTTCTCTAATTGTTTTCAAAATACGTTAATACGCCACCTGTTCCAAATTACCTTCTTACACTCCTATTAGTACTACCAATTATTTTTAAAAGATGAGCTTATTAGACGTTTATTAGCTATTGGTAATATGGACCCTTCTTTTATTGTTTAATATACACTTTTCATAAATATTAAATTATTTATTACTCCTTAGTATGTTATTCGTTCTACATATTCCTGTATTTTTTTTGTATTTATATCTGAATTTGTTTAAGGTTATATCCTATATAGCTCATATAAATTAATAAATAAAAAAACCTCGTGTTTAATTTTCAGCCATTTCTTTTTGGTCAAATAATTTTATCCACCTAATACCTACCAAATAAAAATAAAAATTTATTATTTTCAATTTTGTTTTTTTAGTTATCATTCGGTTAATGATAATTGTACAAGCTGAAATTTTCATAGAATACTTATAGTGGCATTTTTTAGATATGGTAAAATGTTTAAAATATTTTGGTAATTTATGAGCTATTTATACTTTATAGACATTTAAATTTGTTGAGTTTATTTAGTTTTTATTTGGTAGGTATAATGTTTATAAAACTTTTTAATAAAAGAGATATAAATAATACTTAATTGTCGAAAAGAAAAAATGTTGAGCATAATGCAATAGTTTTTTTTTTATAATCGTTTTAAGATCAAATTTTGAAGAAAATCAAAAAATGTATGGTATTTCAAAACATGTGAACTTCACTCACGATCGACTTTTATTTGCAATGATATATCGTTATGCACACAAATATAAATTGAATAGCATTATATATCCTACTTTTCTAACTTCCAACCTACAATCCCCACAGTAGGTCACCCATCCGCAATATTAACGATTTTTTTTTTTTTTAGTAATAACTCTACTTCTGCTATTTACTTTTCTTCTTTACTAGTTAGAAAATTTGACTATTTATAATTATTAAAATTGTTATTTTAAAAGGGGATCAAGATAATCACACCATTTCTCTGGAAATAAAAGGTAAGGTTCATAAATACGATATACCTATAACAATGTTTTCAATTTTACAAACATTTGTTTTATATGGTTGTATACAGTTAATTCTCAATACATATTTCTTCAACTCAATATTTTTGATGATTATTTTTTTATTCAACACTTTTGCAAAAAAATAACATTAGATATCTTAGATCGTAAAAAGTTAATTTTAAAAATATTGATAGTAATAATAATAAATTTCACCAAATAACAACAACAAGCAACAAAGATCAAACTCATAAAACAAAATTATTAGTCTATTCACTATAGCCAATGGCTGTACTGTGGGTAGGAAAATGTTAATATTTAACAAAAAAAATGATTATTTGTGATAAAGCACTGTCAACCACCATTAGGTTACTTGAAATTATCTGATTTGGTTTAGGTACTTACAATTGATTACACTAATAAAAATAAATTATGAATACTCAAGTAAATTCTACTTAAGAGTTTTCGAACAAACCCAATAACTGTAGATTTGTAAACCGGCATCAATAAACGTTAACTAATAAATTATAATACCGCCTTCGATAATGTTGCCTACTGCAACAGTTTTTAATTCTATTTCCATCGGAAAGTATTTTATAATTATTTTGTGGCCATTATGTTATAATATTTTATTTTCGTGGTTTTATACACTTTTACTTTTTTTGATATGTTTAGAAGATAAAGCTCATTTATTGTATGGTAAGTTTATTAATAAAAATAAAAATCAGCATACAAACCTTAATGATTAAGAAAACAATTAAAATGAATAACATGATTTAAAATTAAAATCTCAGAAGAGTCAGTTTAGTAACAAATCGAGCAGCTGTTCACTAATCAGCCAATCTATCAGAAATCTACGACCAAGAGTCCATTGGACGACATTACATAGCCAATGGCTATCTTGAAAATCGACGGCTTCTTCTAAATCATTTATACAAAATATTCAGTGTAAAACCATTAAGTAGATAAACAAACTAATACAGTTTTCAATTGAAATTTATCAACAAATGTTTAATTAAGACCACTCAGAATCATTTTTCTTTCACAATGATTTATCATTACATTCGTTATTTAATATAAATCACTCTATTTATTCGAACTTTTCAAGTTCCCATATATTTGAACAGAAGATTCAATATTTAAAGGTATTATTATTATTGTATTTTATGTTAAAAATTCAAGTTTTCTAAAAATATCTACCGCTTCAAAGTCTTCACAATCAATACCTATGTAGTAAACAAATATACAATTAAAGAATCTTTTATCTAAATCTAAATATGATATTCCTAAATTCTATATAATTATCCCACTTTGGGATCATTTGTACATTGGTGTTGATTCACTATACTTTTGTTTTTCCTAAAACAATCAAGCAAGTCTATATTCTGGTTTAATTTTTTAGGGTGTGCAAAAACATTAATTGATGAATTAAAAAAAAAAAAAAAAAAATGTATGTATAATATATTTGTAAACGAAATGATCATATTATAAATTGTATTAATTAAGATTACATTTTCGGTGATAACTGGTAACTAGGGCTGTGAATTTATAGGAAAGTGCTTTTTTATTTTTTTTTTTTTTTTGGTGGTTGATAAACGTAGCTTTGTAAGTACATAATTTGAATTGTGTAAAACAATAATCCATTTATGGAACTTTTATTTTTCATTGTTTTGTATTTTTCGACGCTTTTAATTTTTTTGGCCATTTTTTTTTTTTTGCTTTTTAAGGTCATATTTTGTTCATTTTCCTGTATTTTTAACTAAATTCCGTCAATAATAATATTTAAAAACTTTTATTTTACACAGGCTGTATATACGTCAAATTTATATTTTATACAAGCTGTGTACGGGGTAGGTAAAGATAAAAATTTGATAAAATAAGGCAATTGCTAGATAAGTTATTTGTGGCATATCAGTATATTGGTCATGAATTTTCAGTCACGAATTAGTCAAAATTAAATTCAATCAACATTATTATAATTATTTTTTTTAAGTAAATAAATTTGTATGCATATAATATTTGCATTCTAATATCAATATAAATATATTAAAATTAAATTAAAAACCATTTTATGTGTATTTTAAACTACAATTGTTGTCATTTTAATGCATTTTTTTTATTACATTTTTGTACATTTTAAATGCATTTTTTAAGGTTTTTAGTGCATTTAATTCACAGCCCTAGTAATAACTAATAATATTATGTGCATGGAAATAGATATTTTCGATTTAAATTTAAATTTCGCTTATCGATATTAGTTTTACTGATTTAATTATAAATTTCGATGTTTTTTAAAAAAATTTTAACAATTTTTATCAATATTCGAAATCGATTTCAAGACCTGCATAAATTAATTTTTAAAAATGACCATTATAAAAAATTCTAATTTAGTTTTAAATTTTGTATACAGCCTATAGTAAGTAATTCTACGAAAAATTATATCAATTTACAAATGAATCTTAAGAAAATATTAATTAATGTCTCACTAAAAAAAAATGTTTTAATTATTGATTTTTTTTTAAATCTAGAAAATGAATGTTTTGATGCGAACATATTGTGCCCTATTTATTGTATATAAATACAAATAAGTAACAACCAATTGCATTTTAATTATATGTAAATTAATTAATTTGTACACATGGATCTAAATTTAATTAATAGTAAATACTTAATATCGACTTATGTCATACAATTTTTTGAAATTCAAATTTATTAATTTTGAACTGATATAAATAGTTGAATTTCTAGATGATTGTTTTAGTTAAAGCACCCGGTGCCAATGTCATTTTCCCCACACAAATACACTCTACGAGAATAATGACACTGTTCAGTACAATAAACTAAATTTATTTATTTTTTTTTAATTTTTAGAGGAAAACATTTTACAGACCGCACTGAACTCCATTTTTAATAGGTATTTTATTCTCAACATATTTTATAATGAGTTAAAAAAAAAAAATTTAAACTTTTTATTAACAATTTTGTTTTTTTCATTATTTGAAATCAGAATTAAAAAATCGAAGTTTAATGCGGCCCCTAGAATGTTGTTATTTTCATTAAAAAAAATATTTATGAAAATATTAAATTGACGAGTTTTAAAAAAAAATTCGTTTTCAAAATTTCAGAAAATTTAAAAAACTGGCACCGGGTACCTTAATATTTTACATAGTTTGATTAAATGATTTAAAAATGTATACAACTAATAAAAAATGACTATAAATTATTGATTAATTTTATTTAATGAATATTATCGATTATCATTAAATAATATTGAAACGCTCATTTTTTTCTGTATTGTATTAAAATTAAAATTGTATATAAATTCAGATTTTTTTTATTAATTAATTATATACTAACAAATATGATTGCATAATACCATATTAAAGCCTTTATTTGCATTTTTCCCCCTTTTATCTAAAGAAGAAAAAAACAAATGCATTTTGGATGTACCTAGAGACCAAGCCATCGCTTGCTCGGATTGTTTAACCGCAAAATACTGTAGTAATTTAACAAAAGGAAATAAGAGGGAAAATAATATGATGCTATAAATAATATGATATAAGATAAACGTGGTGTTTTACTTTGATACCTATATTAAATCTGGTATTTGAATCACTACCTTCATCCTACTGTTCACAGGGCTTCGGAGTCTTGAGTCCAAAAATAATGACGATACCAAAAAATATAAAGTATAATTGTTTTACCTGCCAATAGTGTTAAAATACTAGAGTTATCAATTGTAGGTATACTCACTTGGTGCTAGAATTGTAAGAGGGCAGTGATAACTCAATCAAAATAATCTAAATTAATTTTAATACTTAGAAACTGCGTGCACTCAAATAATAAATGCTATTGCATACTTTTTTTATGAAAATATTTATACTTCATATATGGCTTTTTTACAAACTGAACTTGTTCATAAGAACTACCATAACTACTGGATGAATTTAAAAGAACAAAATACATAAAATGGACCTTGTATATTTGAGAATAAGATAACCATTGTGAATATGTACTGGTTTCCAGATATTGGTTAAAAGTTCATGTTTTCATTTTTCATCAATAATAGTGTACATAGAAGATTAACAAAGTTAACAATATCTAGCCAATTAAAACTATCATTACAAAAATTACTAGAATTTAAATTAAATAACATTGATGAAGATAGTGCCGATGGTAATTCTGTAACTGGTTGTTCTTAAAAGAACTATTTAAAATATTACTTGATTTATCATTTGGTTCACCATTATCATTGTAACTCTTAAAGGTTTGATTTTGTATTTCATATTGTTTAGAATTATTATTACTTTTTTTTTTTATATTAATAATAGTAAACATTATTAAACTACTCACTAGGACACTAGGTATCCTCATAAATTAAATTAAAATAGTAGTTGATAGTAGATGTTAAAACAAAAACTAAAATATTTTGAGAACTTTTCTAAAAACAACAAAAACAAAAAATATAATCAATCACTGATAAGAAAAATATCAAATACGGTTAAGAATTCAGCTATTGATTGTTAAAATATAAAACTAACTACCTTTTGCAGAATAGTGTATGGCTTTCGTGTGCCTTGTGATTTTTCTTTGAGTTAACTTATATGTATTATAATACATACATCAATCTATCCTAATTAATCCTACAATAATAATTGCCTTTTACACCCTAATTATTATTGTTCAAATAGAAACAATCATCATAATATGTTAAAAAATATAACTAGAAAATTAACTATACATTTTAATTAATAATAATATGATTTGGTAATAATAACAAATAAATAAATAATATATTTTTATACAAGACCCAATTATATTATTAATATTAGTGTGCCGGTGAGAAATTATAACAACTTAATCGGTGATATTTATACAATGTCACCAATGAATATTTATATAGAAATTATTAGTTGAGCGACATGTAAGTAGGTTATAACCACTGTCGTATTCGACACCATCATTTTGATCGTCGATGGCGGCTTCACTGTCTTCGTTGTCCTGGTCTTCATCATCGCCGTCTTCCGTCCGCCGACGTGCACTGGTTCCCCAAATGTCGTTTTCGTCGTTGTCTGTGTTGGTCTCTCGGAAACGAATTTTCGTCGGCCATCTATCGAAATCGTTGTCATGTCGTGTGCTCCTATCAGTTGCCGAAAGACGTTCCATCGAGTCACCATCATCGTCCTTGTAGGCTTGTCCTTTTTGTTGCCCGAGATCATGGTCAGGGTCGACAGCACCAGAAACCGGCATGGCCTCGCCCGCAGTGTTCAGCCGAGTCGGAACGAACTGTTGCTTTTCACAGTCATCCGGCCTCTGGTCGTGTTGATCGTCTATTTGATAAATCGACAACAGCGGCAATGACTGCAACGGCGGCGGCTGGGGCAATGACTGCAACGGCGGCGGCTGGGGCAATGAATGCAACGGCGGCGGCTGGGGCAATGACTGCAACGGCGGCGGCTGGGGCAATGACTGCAACGGCGGTGACTGTGACAATGACGACAACGGCGGTGACTGCGGCAATAATGGCGACGGTGGTGATGGCGAAGACAACAGCGGTGGTGGTGACAACGACGGAGGTGGTGGCGGAAGTGACAACGACGGAGGTGGTAGCGGAAGCGACAACGACGGAGGTGGTAGTGAAAGTGATAACGACGGAGGTGGTGGCGAAAGCGATAACGATAGCGGTGGTGGTATCGGTGGTAAAGACAACGCCGGTTGGAACGTCGACGGTCCGTTGGTTGTCGACGGTTTTCGATGGTCGTTTTTAAATTGCGGCCGCTGGTCATCGGTCGCAGACTGTTGCGTCCAGTACATGGTGGTCTCATCCATGATGAATCGGTGACCACTCATCGAATGGAAGTTCTTTACCGCTTTCACTGATGAGGTAGTGCCTTTAAGAGAAAACAAAACAAAAACATTATGTAGGTATATAGTAAAAACATATACGGGAATCGTTATAGGGTAGAATTGCAAGACACACTGGATATTTGAGAGGAGAAACTAGACCAGTCTTTCTCAAAGTGGGCGATAGCGCCCCCTTAAGCTTGTTGGTAGCCTTCAAAGGGACGGTATAAGACCCAAAGATATTTTGAGTGCGTTGAAGTGATCTAGGTAGTGCTAGCTGACTTAAAGGTCGAACAATGCCGTCCTCTTAATATTTCAAGGGTGGTCGCATTGATCTTCACCGTACTGGATTCTCCTTCCACCAAACGCTCAAGATCCAGTCCAGTAGTTATCGTTCGACGAGCTAACTCGGTAGAACTCTCGTTCGTCATATTGATTTTTTAACCATGTACATTGCTACCTTAATGTAATTTCAAGTGACAAAGAATAAATCTAATGTACAATATTTTCTATCGAATACGACAATGCTTTACTTTCTTTTATTGCTGACATAATAATCCTGACAGACGACTCGTGTGAGCATTGTTAACAAGCGGTTTGACTAGAAATCTTCTCTTCAGTTTTATTGAAGAATACCAATTTTCATGAACTAAAATTTGACTTACACGTTATGATCGTAGTTCATGAAATGAACATCCATTTCATGAAAAATACGATTACACTAAGTGGATACGACATATAGATACAAAAAAAGAAACTATATTTAATATGCTGGAAAAGTTTTGTAATGAAAACAAAATTATTTAAAAAAATTGTATGACGTTCCAGCTATGACAAGGCGTCACAAAAACTTTATAGCATACTTAAAAAATAAAGTTCTCGATTCGTACTTCCTGTGTATTGCATCATCAACATTTAATTGCCAGATATCTGAGTGAAATCAGAGAAGTTAATAAAATCAGAAGCAACTCACTAAATGACAGATTATTTAATTAGCTATACATTTCTAATAATAAAAATTTAAACCTATTTCTGCTTTACACAAAAGTGTGCTGACTGTCAAAAGGAAATTTTTTGACGTAATTTTACAATCTGTTTAACTTTATAATAGAATTTCTGGAAAACAAAGATACAGGATTACGCGAAAACCGAATCACATCAAAGAAAATAATACTGTATATTTGACAGATCTATAAAAATTATTTATTGATGTCAACCTCTAGATTTAAGGCGATGACTTAAACACGATTAAAACAAAACATATTGTTTCTGCATTCGTAGCCAAATTGCTATTATACAAGAAAAATATTGGCAGATGTGAATTTAATAACTTTCCTAATTTAATAGCAGCATCCTTTAACAAAGCTCTCTTGTTTATTGATAACATTTGGAGAACCTCCATAATGATTTTAAAAAACGAAACAAGGACATTTTAAATATTAACATACTATACTGGATATTGGATTGTTTTTAAAATGTAAACACAGCAAAATCGCATTAAAAGAACTGAGTTGACAACTAACAAGTAAATTGAAATCAAATTCAAGAATAGCTATCAAGAATTTCGGCTGCAAAATTCAATCTCACAACTATACCCTGGATTATGGTTGACTGTTCAACGATTTTTAATAGCATTCCCATCATCGTATTTGTCTGAATATGGTTTTAGTGTTGTAGGATTAATTGTTCAAAAATCTCTAAAAGCATTCTCTATTAAATATACTAAAACGAAAATTCGGCTGCTTGTTACCAACGTGGCGACTTATGCCTTTTTTTAAAATTAAATTCGAGCCAGATATTAATAAACTTACTAAAGTTCATCTGAGTCATCCTTCACACTAGATAAGTTTTCAATTTTAAATTCTTGTTTTAATTTTAATAAAAATATTTTCAAATATTATAATGAAAATAAATACCTATGTATATTAATATTATATTTTATACTTTAAACATTTGTCTCGATAAAAACCTCATTTAAAATATTAGTATAAACTCTTAGGATATGAAACTACTGTTTTTAAGTGGACAACAGATGGTAGGTTTAAATGATTTTGGAGAGCTCTAGAAAATTGTTCACTCTCAAAGTGAATGGTGAACTATAGATGAATGAAAGCACTTGATTAGAATGCTACATACATTTTCCTAAATCGACCACATAAATTAATTTTAAAAAAATGATATTTTAGTGGGCCAAATAGAACTTGAAACAATTGAATTATTACAAAATTCGAAAATATTAGTTCATGACCAAAAAAAAAAAAACAAAATACTTATAAAAATAACATTTTTTGTAAATTCAATAGACTTTGTTATATACCAACCAATGTGTCATTTATGCAAATTTATGTGACTTATAATTATATCATCTTAACTTACGTCGATTGGATAATTGTCTTTTGCGATCAGCTGCTATCGATGACTTGACAAAATGTTGATACTTCGGACGTTGAACATGAGACCAATCGCTGTTGCTAGGTGTGTAGCAACAATACAATACTCCAGGATCAATTGGATGGGCCTCTATATTGTACAGATAATTAATAATAGTATATATATACGGGTTATGTGTCAGATTTTTAAAATGTAATTTAGGTACCTAATATCAGAAAATATTTAATTAAAAATCATATTTAAAAAACTATTTTCACATAAACATTGCTCTAGAAACAGTTTTCCTTAAAAATAAATATTATTATAATATTTTACGCATCAGTCTTAGATGCATATGATAGGTAAAAATGAGATTTATATTAAATATAACAATATTATTTTAAATGAACAATCTTATACAGGAATATAAGGACTATGGAAATTATTAACATGTAAAAAATTATATTCTAATGATGATATTAAGAATTCTGGAAAAATATTAATTGAAACACAATCATTATTATCAGAACAATGATAAAAACACAAAAATAGTAAAATCAAATAAAGAAGAAATATACACAAAACTGATTACTCCTATTTGGAAAAAATCAGTGAAAATAAAAAATTACTAACTGTACGTGAAGGATCTGATTTAATAAATTATACAGAAAACCCAATACAACATAAATAAATTGATAACTTAAACGAATTGTTAAAAAGATTATATTTTATTAATAATAATTTTCACAAAAGAAGAATTAAGTATAATAAATATTATAATTAAATAAATCGAAAAATTAGTTGATACAACTTACGGTATAGAATATCTAATTTCTTTTATTGCAAGTTTACCAAAGAAAGTGATTAGTGGATCTAAACTTGTTAATAATTTCTTGAATAGTAAATTTATGCCTGAAATTGATTGGCCTGGTTATAACTACAAAATCTAAGAAACCAATAAATAAACTAGATGAGGCTGCAATGGAGCATGATTTTTACCATGAAAAACATAAAGATACTAAATTTAAACATAATGCTAATTTAATTTTAGAAAATATTGCAAAAAATATACATGAAAATCCAGATACATTTTTAGGTGAAAAAACAGCAGCTTTTATAACCACTAATATAATAAAAGTAAAAAGAAAATTAGGAATGTGTCTTGTTTAAAAATTAAAAATTAAAATATTTTATATAATAAATGAATCTTAATTTAAACGATGCACAGGTGACAAAAATTAAATCTGCACATAATAAAAAAAATAGGTATAATAATTCAACTTGCAAACAATCAAATTGGAACAAGAAAACAAAAGTTTAACTTAACCGAAACACAAATAAATAAATAAAATAAATCAAAGAAATAAAATAGAGGATTAGGTTAGAATTGAAATTTGAACAAATTAAACAAGGTAGATTTCTTCCACTTTTTTTTGCTGGAATAGGAGCTGCAAGTGCATTAGCAGGAGGGGGGAAATAAGTTAGTGAGATTGCAAATACTATTATAGATGGAAAACATAAGAGAGCAGCAAAAAAAGAACAACAAAGAAATAATAAAAAGAAGAAAAATTATCATAGTACTCCAGTTTAAAAAAAAAGAAAATCAGTCCATTAACTAATTTTGATATCATAAAAATTGGTAAAAAATTTAAAATGTTCAAGGGTAATTTATGAGAGATGAATAGACAGTAGAAAACCTACAGAAACTTTAACAAATGAATATGAAATGTTAAATTTAAATAATTTTGATCAAGAAGGATCTTTGGGTTGCATGGATAAAACATGACAACTTAAAAATGTATTTTGATTCTTACGGTAATGCACCAAAAGAATTAGTTAAAGATTTAGGATAAAATAATCTTAAAATTACATCAAGACAATTTCAAAACTACAAAGATCCACCTATTTGCGGATATTAGTGTTTAGATTTTATTAAAAATTATAAAAAATATATCAAAATTAGTAGGTATCATTTTTAATCAAGTTTCTGATTAAAAAATGTATTCTTAGGTTATAATAATTTCTAGATATTGTTTAGAAGTATCAACAGACCATTCCTCACAAATTTTATTAATCTGCTTATCTAGTACAGTTAAGTGGGCATTAATATTTGTTATTTTTAATAAATAAAGCTTTTGATATCTTTCTGGTACTATCTTTCTAGCAATATTTTCATAGATAAAAACACCTAAAATTTCAAAAGTAGAATTAATATAAAGTTTTGGATTTTTAAAATAAAATAAAATAATTGTTTTGTAAAATCAAAAGATAAGTTTTAATCCCAAGGATGAAAATCTACATACTTTTCTTTATTATTGAAAAAACTATTCATATTTCTTATTATATTAAAAAAGAATGTTTTTTTTTACTTATCTATAATAAATGGAGAACATGTTTATATTATTGATATTTGATATTATTGAGAAAAGGCCAACTAGAGTAATTAATCTTAGTAGAATATATTATGAAGACAGAATTTCCCAACACAAAGTATTCGCAAAATTAGACAATGAAGTGACTGCAAAAACAAGAGAAAGAAATGTTGTTATAAAAAAGAAAAAAAGCTTTTAAAAATAGTATGATAACATATTTTTTTTAAAAATACACAACAATTTAGTGATATTATTAAATTTTTAACAGAAAACAGTTCATGGAAAAATTTTACAATATTTAAATATGTTTTATAATTTAAAAGTAGAAACTGTAGTCAAATATGAATGTATAAAAGTTATAAAAAAAATAAATAAAAATAATAACATATTTTAGAACAAAATATAGAACCATCTTACATTCTACTGATATTGTTAATTTGTATGATGATGTAAAGGAAACAATTCCTAGATGAGAAGATGCATTTATAGCTAAGGGATCTAGATGGAAATAAAATAAAATTCTAGTTATGAATATAAATATAAATAAATATATTCCTCTTAGAGGAGGTTCATTCATTTATCTACCAGATTGAATAAAAAAACAAAAAAGCTATTATTAACATTCAAAATGAAGACAACAAATATTTTCTTTGGGCAATCTTTATTTATTGCTTTACATCCTATGGAACATCCAGAAAGAATTACTAAAAATAAAACTACTCAATTTACAAAATGGATGAATGATTTGGAAAAAAAGCTGAAAGGAATTGAATTCCCTGTTAAATTTACTGATATTAAAAAGTTTCAAAAAAGAACAAATAGGTCTATTAACATGTATACTTATGAAGTTAACTTTATAGTACCTCTAAAACATTTACACTTAAAAGAGAAAAACATATTAACTTATTTTATCTTAAAACTTAAGATGATGAAATTACTGATCATTATTGTTGGATAAAAATGTATCCAGATTGCTAGATTCATAACAAAAAATAAGGGTAAACTATATTACTGTAATATGTGTTTGTCTCACTGTTATAGTGAGAAAGTCTAAAAACCCATAAATAATATTGTAGAAATAATAGATGTGCTAGAGTAATAATGCCAAAAGAAACATATAATATGATTCCTATTGTTCAATTTGAAAAAACATATAAAAAGGATAGAATCCCTTTTTCTATTTATGTAGATTTTGAAAGTATGTTCTCTAAAATTTGTATTCAACCTGATGTTTTTTTTCGTACTATTAAATATCAAAAAAATTCACCTATTCTATTAGTTATTGTTATATTATTAAAAATATTAATAGGAATGAAAAAAGTGATGTAGTTGAATATTTTGGTGAAGATGCTGTAAAAAATGTTTGTAAGAAAATAATAAAAGAAGGTTTAAACATAGCAAAAAAATATTATTTAGATGTAGAGAAACCTATGATAGTAACTAAAAAACAAGAAAATGAATATCAGAAACAAAAATACTGTCATATATGTAAAAAATCTTTAAGTGATATGTCACAATGTAGTGTTAGGCATTTATCTAAGGCAAATAATAAATACACTGGAAAAAAATATAATAAAAATTTTATAAGTAAATATATATTAAATTTGGATACAAATAATCTTTATGGAGACCCAATGGTTAAATATTTACCTTATAAAAGACATAAATGAGGAAATCCTAACAGTTATAATCCAGAGAAAATTTTAAAAATGACACATAATCTGGATATAGGTTATGATTTTGAAGTAGATTTAAATTAATCTAAAGAACTTTATGATCTTCATTCAGATTTTCCCTTACCGCCAGAGAATGTTTATAATGAAAAATTACCTAAGTTAACAACAACTCTATATGATAAGAAAAAATATTTTCTCCATTATATTAATACAATTTAATCAATATCCTTGGTTGAAATCATATATTGATTTTAAAATACAGTTTGGAAAAAATTCAAAAAATGATTTTGAAAAAGAATATTATAAGTTAATGAATAACAGTGTATTAGGTAGAACTATGATGAATACAAGAAAACATAAAGATATAAAATTAATTACTGAAGAGAAGAAATTTAAAAAATAGGTTGCTAAACCAAATTTTGCTAGAAAATTTTTTTCAGAAACCCTGGTAGCTGAACATATGAAAAAGATTTTAATTTAATTAAATTAGATCAAAAAATTTATTTAGGAATGCCTATTTTAGATTTATCTTAAATTCAAATGTATAATTTTTACTATAATATGTTTAAAAAAATACATGGAAAAAATATTAGATTATTATATACAGACACAGACTCTTTAATAGTAGAAATTACTACTAACTAATGACTTTAATACAGATGTAAAAAACAATGAACAACTTCTAATTGAATTTGATTTTTTAGATTATTCTCAGAATAATAAATATGGAATACCCTTAATAAATAAAAAAGTTCTTTGTAAATTCAAAGATGAACGTAAAGGCAAAATAATGACTGAATTTATTGGATTAAAATCTAAATTATATTCATTTAAAATATATGAAAATGAAAATAAAAGAGTGAAAGGTGTAAAAGAGTGCATAATTAAAATTAATAATTTAATAAAAACAAATAATAAAAAATAATGATATCTGTTGAGTGTGTAATATATTATATTTATACAATAATAATATTTATTTTTAAAGATAATTATTGCAATGTTTATAATGTTTTAATAGTTTTTTAAATATTATTTAATTAAAGTATGTGAACAAAGAACAGAAAAGAAAAGAATGTGAATGGAAATCAAGGAATAATAATCTAACTATAATTTCTGTTAAATATTTTCTGATGGTACATAAATTACATTTTAAAAATCTGGACCAGAATATATCTATACTACTATTAACGAGAAAACAAATTCACAGTATAAAATCATATTTGTTAGATGCCAAATTATTATTGTGATTATTATAAATTTAAACTCGTAAATATGTTTTATTGTTTAACCCTCATTATTAAGAAAAATTTTTTTGAAATTTTAAGAAAAAAGTAGCTTTCAAATTTACATTTCTATTGTTTTTTGTCATGCCTATTTCTATAGGTGAAATGACTACTTACTTATGATTTTCAAATGATAACTTGTATTAAAAATTATACAAATAGATATAATATTTATATTTTCGTTAGTTTGATGATATATTACACTTTTAAGTTTGTGTAGGGGGAGAGTAGTGAAACATAATTTCTGTAAGGCGATTTAATAATGCTACTCTCTACTAATCCGAACTTAAAAGTGAAATAGCAAATAAGTTGAAAAAAGTCAACACTTTTTAAAATTAGTGTTCAACAATGAAAAGATTCATTCATTCATTTTACCATTCATTTTTGTCAGCAATAAGTATTTTAAATTTAATTATTTTGTTTGTAATTAACCACTAACAAAAATAGAATATAATATCTCACAGTGGTGGACTAGGTGAGTCTGCTGATTGGCCCACATCTGTGTTATAATTTGGTGATGGACAAAAATGTCTATTCTTATAACATGATAAGTTTTAAACCCTCAACACTGAATAATAAAGATAAAGAACACTAATTAATAATAATAAGCATACACAATGAAAACATTATTAACAAATGTGCCAACAAGTTAATAATTCTATAATATTAAATATTACAGGATTCCGGTAATAACAATTTTTTGTTGCCCAAATTTAGAAATAAGCTTATTTTTAGTGACCAGAAAAAAAATGAATAATGCAGGGTATGGGAATCCTCATTTTATGATCCCATGTGTTGTCTTAGTGGATCTTTCAAACCTAGACAACCAACCAATTTTCAATTAGTCATACAATTAATTATTATTGAAATATCAACAATTTACATAAAATAATTTTAATTTTTGGAGCTTATACTTCAGTTTTCTAAAATAGTTTTATGTTCATGTTATTTAATAAAGTTGTTCAGTCTTAGTGGCTTAATTAGGGAAGAATTAGCCCCTAAATTGTCTGAAACCCCTCAATACAGGGTAGAGCTCCTTCAATCACCTCTAAGACTTAAACACCTCTCCCCAAGTTAATTTCTAATTGCGCCACTGGCTCTCCAAATAATTTACACCATTGTAATTTTGTCACTAAAAATGTCACTAAAGCCAGTGATATGTCAGTTGATGAAATTCATTCAAAATTATGAAGCAAATATAGGTACTCATGTTTTGTATTAAGATTTTGTAATGCAGAGAATTTTATTGAAGAAAATATAAAAAACTGGGAAAAAACATTGTAAAACCAGGAAAAATGTGGGAACACCAGGGAAATCAGTACAAAATTAAACAAATATTATTAGAGAAAATATATAGAGCCCATTTAATTATTTTACTATAATATGGCATATATATTGTTGACAAAGCATCACTATTGACTGAACTCTGCTCAGAATCGTTCTATTATAAGCAATGGTTTATCGTTGCTCACAGGTCTACATTAAATAACCTATAACAGTGACTGCTCCAGTTTCTATTATCCTTTTCAATCTATTAATATTTTTTGACCTAAAAAGAACCAAGTTTCCTCATTATTTCGAATATTAAAGAAAATTTCAAAAAATTACCTCTTTAAAGTACCACCTAGAGAATATTTCTTTCCAGAAAAGATGCTATACTTGATAATCAGAATATGCTTTCTGATAGACAGTGTTCACATAAAAAAGTTTTAAAAATATAAACATCTATGAAAAACCAAAACATTTTTAGCTACACTCAGAATCTAAAATGAATAAAATAGGTAGGTACTGCACTATTACACTATTCAGTATTAACTGGTACAATAAAAATTAAACATTTGGTTGATATAAGATATTTGTCATTATCACAATATAAAAATGTATAATCCAAGGAAGATTAGACAGTTTAGTGTAATGGAAATCATAAAAAATCATGAAATTTTAAATGTTTACCCAAACTTTGCTTAAAATTGTATTTCCTTAACAATGATTTATCATTGTGTAAACAAATATTCCTAACTAACATTCCTAACTTATCCCTATTACAATAGTGGCACACCAATCAACAGTACCAGCTCTTTATAATATATTGAAAGCAATCATAAATCATTGTAAATATGTATAACTTAGGTTATATGTAAATAATATAATTTATTATTAGTTAATATATTTTTCTTTTACCTGTATTGAAGATGTACCCGCCACCATCAATTACACACTCTCGACCACCAGCTGTGTGCCAAATTTTACCTTGACGACCATCATTGTGTATAAAGTTATCAGGATCGAAAAGTAAGTACAAATACTTAGTCGTTTCGGCAAGAAAAAACGACTCCATCCTATTTTGAAGTGTGTGTTTTTTGCAACTCTTGATCTAACAATGAATTCAAACAAATCTTACTGATTGACTAAAAGTATTAATTCATACTATAGTACCACTAATATCCAACTTTGTTAAAAGACTATATATTATATAAATGCATTCACACTAAGAAGTACCACTAAATTTTTCAGTTGAATGACATAGTATTAAAATAGGGTTTTTGGGGAATGATAGGGCATATCAAAATACATATTTTTAGAAAAAATTCAAATATTTAACAATTTTGGTATGCACATGCCTACTTTTTTTTAAATGGCAACATATCTTATCTGTCTACAAACAGGTATTTCACAATATTAGAGACAACATTTCGATTTTCAAGTAAAGTTGAACAAAAGTTAAAATTTCATCAAAATTAGATTAGTTAAAAAATATTACAGACTCTTTTTTCCTTGTGAACAACATTTTTACTATCAATTTGCTCAGAATTACAATGATAGTACTTTTTCTAAAATGAAATCTGACCAGGAAGGTAATTTAGGGAGGTCATTTTTCAATTTTCCCAGCAAATGTGAAAAACTAAAAAATTAGTACAACAAATATTATTAAAGAAAATATGTAATACCTATTTATTTTACCATAATATAACATATATATTGTTGACAAAGCAAAACTATCAACTGAACTTTACTCAGAATCATGTTTCATTAACAATGGTTAATTGTTACTTACAGATATACATTAAATTACCTATAACAGTGACTGCACCCTTCTCCATTATCCTAAGACAGCTTTTTTAATGTTCGAATTTGACGAAATATATTAAAAGTATAGTTAGGTTCGGATTCCAATAAAAATGTGGAGATTCAGTTTGAAGTTTGAATAAAATGAGTAGGTTCAGTTAAGTTTGGGTTTGTTAATTTTAAGAAAAATTTGGTTTGATTCGAACTTAAAAATTAGATTTCGTAAAATATCTAATATTTTTTTTAAATAAATAACAGATTATTTTCCATTATTTATGAAAAGTACAAAATAAATCATTATATTATGCATTTTAGCAAAATTAACAGTAAAAATCGAAACAAAACACTAAAAATTTTAAAATACTTAAAATATGCGAAAAATTGTATATTTGGGGTCCATGGTGCATAAAACAAAATTTAAATTCACTCTGCTATTTTTGTCTGTATCTTATAATAATTAGCAAATACTATAAAATATGAACCCTACTTATACATAGACATAGGCAAAAGTGATATATTGTTTATAATAATGGTTTTGTTAACAAATTTGCATGAAAATATTAAATTTGAAACTTAAAAAATGTTACCGTTGCATATCCACATCTAGTACGGCTACTGTGTTGGATGGACCTCAAAATATCACTACCTATATCTAAAATATATGGATCTCCATTAGTAGCCTTATATAAATACATGGCTGACTCAACCAATTCAGGGCGTAATGGAAATGAATCTCTTGCAGCCTCTTGATTGACTATGTTGTACACTTCAGGTATGAATCCATATATTTTAAGTACATTATGATAATTTGACATTGATTTCATGGCATTATCTATATCACCTAATAAAAGCAAAATAAATAAATTTAAATTTATTACAAATAGTTTCACCAAACTGTTAATACTTTACTAATAATAACTTATTATATTAGAAATTCAATAATAATAATAATAATATAATTTTTAGGGACTGTTTTTTTTAAAAAAAAAAAAACAAAATTAATTATTAATATCAAGGCATATAGTTACCAATTAAACTTAAAAGCCCAGGCCAATATGATTCTAATGACTGATATATGGGCATTGTAACTTGGCCCTTTTGCATATTCACCCAAAAATACCACCCAGTGGAAGTTGCTGAGTACTTATCAATAGGCTTTCTTAACTCGTCGAACATGCTTCTCAGATGAGGCAAGTTGAACAACAGGGAACCTTTAACCAAGTACTCAAAATAAGAATCAATCCCACCACCAATGCCTGAGTCATGTGCAATCCATTGCCCGGAGGCCACATCCAAATGGTTACCCATTAATCCTATTTTAGATCTATGGTTGAACAATGAATGGAGAGCTTTTAAAGCTACCTATAAAATAATAAAATATAATTTACAAGTTACAATGTAAACAATAATTTTATTATATTGATGATTGCCTCTATACATATTTTATGAGTCTAAATTATTAATAGACACACGAAGGACTTATTAATTAAAAATACAAATATTTCTAATGAAAATATTTAAATATTAAATCAAAATAACTATGAATGATCAAAAACATATGCTACACTACATAGATTCAAATTTTAAATTAATATACTTGTATATATTATTAAAGTAAAAAAAATAATATTATAATCAACTATTTAAATGTATGCTATTTTGATGGATAGTAAAATTGTATTTTTACCTTGGACAATAAACTAAGATTAGTAAGTTTTGAAAGCTCAGGATAATTATCAATATTGATAAACCCAAACCCAATGATAGTAATATTATAATAAAAATAATAACACAATGGACCTATAAGATATTAGATTCAATCCCTTATAAGGCTCAGAATCACTTGGAACATATCCAAATACAATCTTTATTTTTCCCAATTCACCTATAAGGTTTATTTATTTATAACTTTATAACAATCACTTTCTTCTGGCCCCAAGGTGAGTCATATAAATGATGTCCACTATTTTATAGTGCTATTAGTGGAACTAATTAGTAGTCTAAAAATTCTTGGTAAAATTATTAAATTCTTTGATAAAGTCAAAATTATTATTGCATTTAAGAATAGATATGATGGATTATTATTTTATTAATTACCTGTATAAATAAAATATATTTAAATACCTAGAACCAACTCAATATAAATATTTTTTTTAATTTAATTTTATACACAATTTGTACAAAAATAACATGATATGTATATGTGAATATAAAATATAAATAATAATTATGTAGGCCAAATAGTATGTATACAAAAGTTGTCACACATTCATGAGCACAATTTAAACAAGAGATTACTTAGTATTTTTAAGGTAAATGTTAAATGAGTACATTTTTCTGAAATCATATTGGCCAAATGAAAATCAAAAGAGTAAAATTTTATCTAATTAAGACCAAGGAAAATTGTATATATTTAATTTTTTTACATTGTGTTACATACCTATTTAATGTAAATAATATATAGATGATATAAAATCAAATTATTAATTAAAACCATTGTATTAGGCATTTCCATGTTAATATATCATCAATTTTTTTTATTAAAACTGCAATACATGTTTCAACCAGCTTACTTAAGATAGTGTAACATATACACAAATCAACTAAACTATATTTAAACAATCAAAACATGCTTGAACAAACCTGTTCAAATACAGAATCACCAGTAAGACGTGACAGAGTTCCGAATTCTAGTATAAATGTACCGACTCCTGCTGTACAAGTTACAGTTGTTTCGCCGTCAGGAACACCAGATCGAAGATTAACTGTACCATACGGCATACCAGTAGGGGTATTAAATGCTGGTAATAATCTTCTTGCTACATCTTCAGCCATCCGTAATAGTGGTCCATTACATGGCCATCCCATTTCTAAATCTGTAGTAGCTCTATGAAAAAAATAAAACAAAATAATAAGAATAATTACTAAATCAACCAAGTGTGAACATTTATTTAAGTAGAATATATTTAATTGTGTATATTGTGATACAATAAAGTAAAATACTCCCAAAATTGTTAATTAAAATACTGATTTCTATATGAAGGCAATAACACAACAAGGTAATAATTGAAAAAAAACTTTTCAATACCTATTTTTTTTACAATTTTACTTTGATTAAGACTATGTTCAATTACTGGATAGTATTAAAAAATATGAAAATTGATATACCTGTGAGATAACATGTGAGCACTAAGCAGTCCACCAACAACTCGTATGTTTGTTTCGAAAACGGATACATTGATATCAGCATCAAATGAAACATTATGTTTTATATATTCGACAGCCTTATTAAATTCTTCATGAAGACCCATTACGACAAGAGTATCTAGGGCGTCAATCAATGATAATGAGTAGCTAGAAACAAAATGATAGTTTATTGAAGATTAAAGATTTTGAATTATTAATATTTACCTGCCCCAAGTATCCACACCATCACATGTTAATGGCCTTAATTCATCGTAAGGATAAGCATATTTCATATAGCCGTGATATGCATGTTCAAACATTTCTTTTACTTCTGACCTTCAAAAATAAAATAAAAAATTAACAAGCAATTGAAACATAAAATTAGAAGCTAACCAATTAAAAAAAAGAACTTTATGACACACCTTAAAAGTTTAAGATGATGTCTGTCGTAATGCCGCACATTTGAGCCATGGCGAAGGAGCATCGCTAGCGTCATCAAGAAACAAAAATAAAACTTCATTTTACCAATAAATTCAACAGTACTTAAAATAATGTATTTTGGCTTTTAAAATACATCCGATTGGTAGTTGTGATATTTTCATGTCATTTTTCCATCCCTGTAATTGTATTCGGCCATTCGTAATAGATGTGCATCAAAAAAAAGTACCAAAACTAATTATTTATAACAAAAAAATTTCAAAATTTAAATCAGTAATTCGGTAAAAAGAAACAGTTATCAATATGTAAGTAAATTTATTGTAATAAGTTGATTTGATAAGGCGAGTAGAGCTGGATAACTATAAACAGTACACATCCTCATTGCTGTATCACATACTACCCATTATAACCATAACATTATTTTATTTACGTTCCGCTAGCAATATTTGATAAGAAATCCCAGTGGTTCCCAAATTTTGAAATAATATTGCCTATTCAACTCCTGTTATTGTACTTTTCATCTTTTAATAAGTTGCCTATAAAACTCCTAAAAATTAATTTTTTTACCAATTCTTAAAATTGTATTGCCTATGTTCAAATTTGTATCTATGTTGCCTACCCAGCTCCTGAAATTGTATTGTAATTTCTCAATTTGTATATTTATTGCCTATCTAACTTTCAAAAATCTATTGCTATTGTTCAAAAAAATATTTCTATCCTACCTACCAAAATTTAATTTAAAACTAATATGCTTAACATTATAAATATTCCATAACCCGTTAACCCTCCGCCGTCAGTCTTCCCGGATTGGAGAACGTCCCCGAGCTCTGGGTGGTTTTTTACACAGAGCGCTCGCTCGTGCTTTTAGTCGCCTTCTACGATGTTAAGCAGGGCTTGCTGTTGCCGCCACTTTGCTTCCCAGGCAACAGGGAGCCAGTAGGTAACAATATAACAATATGTAAAAACTTAAACATTTCGAACGTAATAAAATGTATTCAAATTAGGTACATTTAAACATCTGTAACTAATTAAACTACAACATTATTAGGTATTAAATAATGATTAGATAAATTTATTGAATTTTTTTTTTAAATTAATTTTTGTTCAACACAAGATAATCCTAATCAAATTCAGAAAAATTAATTAAATCAAATTAAAAATTGAAAAATTGCTAAATTAAAAGAAAAAAAAAAAAATGCTTATATTTTTATCTCATTATGAATAAATGGTGCAAATATAACGATTCTCTATATTATATAACTATTGTTTTAGAAATTACTATTCATTATATGTTTAATTTTATTCAATTTATATACAAACTACTTAGTAGATATGTATTTTAATTTAATAGTATTGGTTAAGACCATTTCTCTAGAATACCTACCTAATTTAGTTGTGATAATAATAGATGGAAGTCATTAAATCTATTATTATCCATTAAAATATTGACCATAATAAATAATTTGTTAATTAATTCAATTAATTAATAGGATTAGTAGCTGGTAAACCAACAATAAAATATAAAACTTTTTTTTACTTCTAAACAGATTTGAAATATACAGTATAACAAATTAAAATTTCAAAAATAATAATATTATATGTAAAATATTATTTATTAGTATTTGATAATATTTTAAACCACATTACATTAAAAATATACACAACATAATGAATTTTAAAATTAGTTATTCCTAATATGTTCACAATTTGTTTATGATTAACTAAAACAGGATTAATAATATTTTATTTTTCATTTGTATCACTTTTGAGAAGGCTCAATAACTGAAACTATTTGACAACCATCTAAACCAAATGTGTTCATTGTTCTAATTAATGTAATAAAACTTATAAATATAATATAAAATATTCTTTATAATAAAAAGAAAAATCTGTCCTTTTCATTCAACATTAATATTAAAATTAAAAAAATGTTTGTAATTAATGTAATTATATGTAATAATATATTACACATAATAATTATAAATTACAAGTTGTACTTATTTCATTTTTTCTTTGACTTTAGCTAGCCAAGTACCAGCAATACTTTCCAAATGTTTGACTGTTTTTTTCTATAAATTTAATTTTTAAACCACCTATAACAAAACAATATATATTTTTTTCAACAATTATTATATTTAACAATTTATAATATTATTAATGGTTTTACACAAATTATATATACTTATAATGATATACAATGACCACTTAACAAAATTTAAAAGAGTTCTATTTGGTAAAAAAAATAGCAAATGACAAAGGATTTAAGTTTGTGGGGACAAATAATTCAAATATCATTGTATCCAGAGTTTATCCAATCATTATGTTAAATATGTACAATTTTTATATATTATCATCATAATTTATCCATTAAATTGGATATTTTTTATAAAACCCAAATTTCACCTAGCACCACCAAGCATAAATTAAAGAGATTTGGTATCAACAAGTATATTAGTATATTGAATATGTTTATACAATTGTAATACTTATACAAAATGTTTTGAAGATCAAATAAATAAATAAATACCTATACAAATATAATACCTACTTATTAAACCACTATAAATTATTCTTCATTATTCTAAAATGATTAAAATTAATGATTTATAGGGACTTCTACACCAATGTTTATGTATATATGTTGTATGTATTTTATTTATTTATTTATTTTAGTTATTTAACAGAGAGATAGGTTTTTACCTAAACAAAAAATGAATTCTATAATAAGATACCTACATTTAAATACAACATATAATAGGTATTGAAAATCATTACAAAAATAATTGAACTTGTTACACTTTCCAGCACCATTTCACTAATTTATCAAAAAGTAAATCAATATTACTTATTGTTGTTTGTTCTTAATTCAAACTATGTATGTAAAATATAAATACCTACCTATTATACATTTATTTATTTATTTGTTTTAGGAATACCAGTTCAAATTTTTATCTTAAATACTTCTATAGTTTGTATGAATAATTTGCATAGGTTAATAAAATTATTGCTTGATTGTCATCTGAAAAATTCAAATTTCACTTTTTACTTTTACAATATAATAATAAATACTAATGTCTTTTTACCTAATTTTATTATTTATTTTTGTAGATAATAATACATTTGTGATCAGATATAATTATACTTTTCAGTTTTCTTCCTATTATTTCACCAACTAACTAAATAATTATCTCATTCTCTCGTTTAAATTATGTTATCAGTATTAATGATACATCAAACATCATGCAGATTTCCTCACCACTTTAGTTTCAAAACTCTGAGGTACTGCATTGGCCTAATCTACTTATTTAATAATTTGTATATATTATCTTTCATATTAAAAAAAACATGTAATTACAAATAAAAACAAAACAAGGTTTAAAATAGAGTAAAACAATACATATTAAAATCATTCAATTATAAATAATTTTAAAATAGAATTACTTATAATATGAAACATACCTCTCCATATAGAACTTACACAAGCATTCAAAGTACCACTGAAATCCAATTCAAATTATTTGGTTTAATTTTTTTATGCTCTGAATCTGAATTTTAACAGTATAAATAAATATCTCTCATAAAATCAGAGGTTTCTAAAAGCATCTTTTTCAGTTTTATTCTATACAATATACACTATTGGATTGAAATTAGTATCAAAAAAAATATATTTTTCGGCTTCTTATCATGCATTCAGTATAATATAAACAATAAACTCTGCCGTTAAAATAATCCATTTGATTAGAATACTCGATATCTTTTACCCTCACCTTTAGATTGATTTCTTCAGTTACTGTAGTTGGCGAGTTATTCACTTTTAGTTTTTCTTTGAATTGTTTAAATACTGCCTTTAGGTGACCTTTAAAATAGAAACTTTTTTGTTTTTCCTCGGTTGCCAGTGTTCACTTTCCTCTTCTTTGTCCAAAGAAATCAACTTAATTATTCATGTTATTTCAGTTTATTCTTTCTTTGTTGTTTAATTTTTTTGGCTTTTGACCCTTTACACAATAGTTTGAAGGTATATCCATAAGTACTTCTTTACATCTACTTAAGATTGTCTATCTAGTCAATTTCACAAATTGACCACATTTTAACCGTTTATTTCAAATCTCCTAACTAACTTTTTACCGGAGCATTACTCGCTCTTTCTGTAGTATTCAATATTTTGAAACGCATCATACCTGTCCATATAGGTATTACAGGAATAATAGACCCCATTAAATTATTGTGAAAATCAATGCAGTAAAATTCGTTATTTTCGGTTTCATTCACATTTTCCAGTGATTCTTTAACCTGAACAGCAATATACTTAAACCGAGATAAGAATCTAGAATCCTTGTATCGATAAATCGTTTGAAAATCCCTTTGTTGAGGTTCTAATTCAATATCTGATGGCCACTTATTTATTATTTCATCAACTAGATTAGTAATATCAATGCTACTTAACATCTTTAGAATTTCCATGGCACTATTAACAAAAATGGTTTTGTTAGGTCAGGTTAAGTTTTTGGTAAAATACAATTTTTCAAATCCATAAACGTCTATTTATAATCGGGGTCCAAAAAAACACTGTTTCGGCTAGTTACTGTGACATGTTACTACTTAAACAAAATTTTTTTTTTTGCGCCTCACATCACGCATTACAAATTTATTGCCTACCTAACGTCTTCAATTCAATTTATATGCATTTGAGAACCACTGGACTCTCTTATCAAATATTGCTAGTGGAAACATCCGTATTATTTTTACTGATATTAAATCAACTCAAACCATCAAAAACATTTTAAATCCGATTTACCATAATTCAAATAACCTAGTAGCTTGTAATATTGTACTACAATACTTTTTTTCTACACTCGTAGTTTAACCACACGTGCACTTGATTTTTTTTTGCTCATTATGTATACGTGTTAAAATTTTAGTGGTTAGTTTGGTTTGAAATAATAAAACTGAATTCATTAAAATGTTTTATCTATTCAATCCCCATAGCAATTGGTTTGGACAACTTATTATGGTTACATTGTACTTGACATTTGTAAATATTGTTTATTTTGTTAAAAATTATTTGAATTTTTGATTCTAGATGTATTTAAATATATTCATATTTTTATAGGTAATAGCGTTATTGGTTATCAGTTGGACAGCATACAAACACTTTTCTCCTTATGCACACCATCCTAGGGACTATGAAGAATGGTACTTCTTCAATGAATATGGTAGACAAGTTAAATTTCCTAGCTGGTCAGATGAAGCTACTCTGGATTTGTCAATAATAGTACCAGCGTACAATGAACAATACAGATGTAAGTCTAGTGTTAAAGTATTTAACTGAATACAGTTACTATCAATGTATTATTATTATTCTCAAATTTTTATATTTAGTAAGACCTATGCTGAATTCGTGTTTGCACTGGTTATTCAAAGTAAAAAAGTCTTCATTTGAAGTAATTGTTGTCAGTGATGGTAGTACTGATAGAACACGTGAAATTGTCATGGAATATGTACAAGTATATGGTGCAGAACAGATACGTCTATTAGAATTAAACAAGAATCGTGGAAAAGGTGGGGCTGTTTGCTTGGTAAGTAATGAAACTAATGAATCCTGTTAAAAAATAATATTTCCAAATTATTTCTTCCGTAGGGAATGGAAAATGCACGAGGGCGTAAATTATTGTTTGCTGATGCTGATGGTGCTACACAATTTAAAGATTTAGAGAAATTGGAAACCGAATTACAATTATTACTAAAAAGTAACAATTTAAAATAATTATATATTATAATAAACTTAAAATTTAAAAAAAAAACCATAAATAGTATGTATACTTAGTTTGAAACTACAAATTTTAATCAATAAATTGATTACTACAATTCATACAATTTTAACATTTAATGTGTCTAGAAACAGGCTTTATTAATCAATAGATGATACAGTGAAACTTTCATTTTACAAAATATTCTGTTTAATGAAATATATTCAAGACCTTTGACAAAGCCTATGACCTTTATGTTAATTATATATAAATGTATCTTTGAATAATAAAATTGACATTTTTATATAATGAATAAATTATTTGATAACAAACCTATTTTTCATAATGTTATCACTATCAAATGTTAAATATTATTCTAAAATGTTATTGTATTTCACAAAAACAAGACACCAACGGTTCAAAATTTAAGTAATTTTACCTGTAGTACTGCAGTTTTAATATTGATATGAACATATACACTCAAATTTTCTCTCATTTATTCAAATAGGCTTAAAATAAGTTTAAAAAATGTGTATAATATATATTTTTTTTAACACAATATAAAAGTAGGTACATGCAATGTCATAAAATAAAAAATATATGTAATTTTTATTTAATGAATTCCCCATATTACAATTTTTTTTTTTTTTTTTTGGCTCATTAAATTTCGTTATTTTGAAGTTTCACTGTATTAATAAATAAAAAAAAAATGATACGAACATAAAATTCGTACAATTTTGCTAACAAAAAACAGATTCTGATTGGAATTCGATTATATATGTTTTAAAAGGCTGTAATATTTACAATTTGAAAATAACACATTTCTACGTTCTAGTTTTCTCCCATGTATTAAAACCCATAGGAAAATCAAAAAATAGCCTCTTTAAAAAACTATCCCAGTTAAATTTCCTTTCAGAAAAACTACTACATTTGAAAATCTGAGTCAAATTGTTGAAAGAAAAGTTGTCCACAGAAAAAAAAACATTGTAAAACCAATACATTCCTGCCCTGCTCAGAATCTAAAATAGATATCATGTATACATACTATATATCACAGATTCTTAACCTTTTCTGGGCCATGGACCCCTTTGAAATATAAAATATAATCACACCAAAAAAAAAAAAAAAAATATAATATGTATATTAATTATTTTTTAATAATAAATTTAAGACTTAATACTATATTAAATTATTGTGAATAATCACTTTTTCTTATAGTCAAAAACAAGTTTTAATGTGACATTTGCTATTGTTTTAAATGCAATATTGCCTTGAAATCTGGAACTATATTGGACAGAGTAATGCATATCGCCATTAATATCCAATTGATTTTTTTTTTTTTAGTTTTAATTGTGACCATTGTAGAAAATCAATAGTAATAAATATAATCATAAATGTCATTGCCCTGGATATAGCTTGCGGATAAGCCTTTGTCCACAAACACCCAAATTCAATTAGATTATTTGTTTGAAAAACGTGATGTGTCATTTCTTTTGATTTTAAATCTATAAATTCGTCTTTAACAAGGTCTGAATTATTAAGTGTATTTAAGTCCACGAGAAAAAGATTGTGTACCCATATTTCTGATTTTGAAAATGTAGAATCCAAATAATTGCCAAATGAATTTTCAAGCACATCATATGTTTACAAATTTGCGTTTTTATAAAACGGGACAAAGCAGTATCATTCTTTGAAACCTCGTTCAAGTGTTGGAAATTTTGGTAAATTTTCTGATTGAAGTCTTCTTTTCCAAGGAAAATTTTATTTACAAATGCATTTATTTTTTCGGACGTGTCCATAATTGTTACTTCTTATCCTTGAATCAATATACTTCGTTCAAAGATTAGGCTTGAAAATTTATCTTAAATGTTTATAAGTTATACTTTGTGATCAAAAAAAAAATTACTTCAATGTAGAATTTTTTTAAAAATATTATGTTCCTACTACTAATGTACACTTCCACACAATTTTCAATAAAAAATTTTAATTAAAAAATTATTTTCCTTACTTTTTACCAGAAGCTAATGTGAACCATAATGATGATAATGATGTTGATAATGATGATGATAATGATGATGATAATGATGACGATGATGATGATAAATTGGATAATAATAGTGATGATATATGTGCTGTAGTATGTGGTTCACGTGCTCATTTAGAAACTGAAGCTAAAGCTCAAAGAAGTGCATTTCGTACACTATTGATGATTGGATTTCATATACATGTTTGGATGTTCGGTGTAAGATCTATTAAAGACACACAGTGTGGTTTTAAATTATTCACTAGGTCTGCAGCTAGAATCTTGTTTCCAAATTTACATGTTGGTCGATGGTAATTATATCTAATATTTATACTTTTTTAAAAAATATATATATACAATTTGTATGTACCTAATATTTTTTTGGGCTTTACCCAGGGCATTTGATGTAGAATTATTGTACATTGCTGAAAAATTAAATATGAAATTAGCTGAAGTGGCAGTTAATTGGAAAGAAATTGAAGGTAATTATATTATTTATTTACAGACATTTTTATTTTTGAAATTGAACAATTTAATTATTATAGGTTCTAAAATAGTTCCTGTGTGGAGTTGGCTTCAAATGGGTATTGATGTATTTTCAATATGGATTAAATACCGTACAGGATTATGGAAGATTCATGAAAAAATAGATTAATTTTACTTATCGAGTACCTATATGAAAATATTATTTTAAGTTATTTCTTAAATTTTTTGGGTTAATAATATACATAATTTTATGTATTTGGTTATTTGGTTAGATCACTTATTGTAAATTATGTGTAAAATAAAACTATGACAGTTATATAGTTTTTTACTTCAAGGCATTAATTGTGAAATCATTAAAACTTAAGACTTTTAAAAGTGGATTATTATAAAATTATATTATAACTTATTAATAGGGCTCAGAGGAATAGAAATTGAAAAGCCTTATAAATTGATTTCATCATTAATGTTAAAATAAATAAAAAAATAAAAAATTGCAATATAATATTTTTAAACCGAAATTTTACCAGTTTTTAATTAAGTGGATTGCATATGTGAATTATTTTATTAAATCGGTTTTAAGTAATATTAATGTGATAGTGATAATACCCTATTTATTTGTAATAAAAACTGACATTTGAATGTACCTAAAATAAACTTATTCTCCTGTGACAATTAACAAAACAAAACAAATATAAAATTAATAGATATCAAATACACTTTAACAAAATACTCAATGACACTGAACCATAATTCTATAATCTGAAATCCCCCCCCTCCAACAGTTTATTATTGTAAAATTATCTAATCTGTGGTTGTATTTTGTTATTTTCTCAACATTTAAAAATACCTCAATTTCAGTAAAATAATTACCACAGCATCATCTTATTAAATGGCAATAATAAACTAAATTATATAAATAATATTACAAAATATTAAAAATTGAATTATTAATAAGGATAGTAAAAGATACAAATGATTGCACTGTACATTTTTATATATGAATTCACACTTGCATTAAACTATTATTAAACCTACTTAGCAACAAATTTGAACATCAGGGAAAAAAAAGTTTTAAGTACAATAACATCTGAGCCCTATTTATCACCAAGGTTCAGAACATTCAATACTAAATCGACTTTAAAAATGTTATCACGGAAATCTGTAAAAATTATTAGTCTTTTTTTAATTGAACTATAATATTTATATAAGAATTTGCCAGTAAATCAATGAAAGATTTTTTATAAAATTATGCAACAAAGAATTTTAAATTCAATTTCAATGTAGCTATTATGTAACAAATTTGTATTAAAAATAAATAAACTTATGTATTTTCAAAACAAATTTTTAAACACTTAAAGTTCTGAATCTTGCTAGTAAGTAATGATTCTGAAAATTATTAGTAAGTTAACTTATGTTAATGGTTTATTATTGAAATAAGTTCCTTTTGTGTGAATAATTATGTTCTAATATAATTAAACTTAGAGCGTAAACAATTTATTTAAAACTATACAGTTTAAAAATAAAATTTATAATTATTTAAAATACTTTTTAGTGGTATTTTAATTTTAATTGGGGATTCAAACTTTGTTACATTTTATATGTTTATATAAATAATGAATTGTTTGTATACTTAAAAAAAAAACAAATAATAGCAATAAATTTTCACTAAATTATATGAGGTAACAATAGTAATAAAGTAATAATCTTGTAATTTTATAAATTTAATTAAGCTTTAGTCTCACTTGTGTTAAAAAAAATTGTACTCAATGATAATGAATAATAATACTATTAAATACCACAATTTGTTCAATTACCACTTTACTGATATTTGTGCAAAATATTATTATTGTAATATAATATATTAATGTAAACATACAATCATTTTTTTTTTTTTGGTTATTTATATTTTACAGTAATTTGTATATTTCATTTATATAAATTTTATCATTGTGTGGTTAAAGTATATTGTATAAAATGTAAAATTGCAAGGTTTTGTATAGCATAATTTTATCAATAAGTTGCTACCCTACATAATAATTTAAGACTGCTTTTAAACACAATCAGTTTCTTCCACAGTTGTACAAAAAATTATAAATCGATTATATATTTCTACATAACCTAATAAACAAAATGGATGTTTTGGTATTAATAAATTTAATATTTTAATTGAACAAGTTTTTATTTTAGTAAGATCTCATAAAAATGTATAAAATCTTTTAATTTTGCTTTCCCAAAGAGAATCAATGTGTAAAATACAAACTATATTGAGTTTATTTAATTTTACTATAGTGAACTAAAGTTTTACACCAATAAAAGTGTATATATTTGTATCCCAAGTAATATTATGCAGGTTGACTGATAACAATAATATAACTGTAGTAGATCCTTAGTAAGTCATAATTAATAGAAATTGCAGTTCTTACTTATTGAAGTATTAGGAAAAAAAAAATTCAACTTACGAGTTCTTTAAATTTATTACATATATGATAATTATTACCAGTGGAGGTTTTACGGGGGGGGGGGGGTGTTCCTGGGACCTTGATCCCCTAGACTCCGAGTTTAGGCTGAATTAGTTTGTCATTGACAATTCAAAAAAATAGTATAATTGTTTTGGCCTTAAATTTTAGTATTATCTTTCGCTGTTTCCTAAAAAATATAAAAATAATGGTATGTATTTGTCATTTTTACATTAATCATTGCATTTTTGGACGACTTTACTATCTGCATAACTCGGGTTACAATTTACTTTTTTTAGATTCCGAGTGGAATGAGGGATTTATTGGTTTTACCACTTTTTTTACTAACAATTATGCTTTAATTTACAATGATTGAACGATAGCACTTTTTCTAAAAGTAAATCTGATTAGGAAAGTCATTTTTGATTTTCTCAAGAGTTTTTCCAATAAATGGAAAAAACCAGAAAAGTGTTCAAAATAGATATTAGTAAAAATATATAACAATTTTTCTACTAGTAATTTTGCTCCAATGCTTACAATGGTAGCACTTCTTCTGAAAGGAAATAGGACTGAAAAGACACTTTAGCCAGGTCTTTTTTGAATTCCTTTTGAACTCCTTCCCAGGAGTTTTCTCAATAAATAGGAAAAATGGGAAAATAGGTACAATTTAAACAAATAATATAAAAAAAAAACTATATAATGCATGCATAATTATTTTACCACAATATGACATATATATTCTTGATAAAGTATCACTTCGCTCAAAATCGTTTTTTTGTAAGCAAGTTTTGTTATTGCTTACAGATATATATTAAATTACTTATAGCAGTGACTGCACTTGTCCTCATTATCCTAAGACAGCTTTTGAATTTTATTAAACATAGATTACATTAGATTATGTAAGTAAAAAAAAAAATTATTTCAGTGAAAAAAATTCGGCAATTTAAATTAAATTAATGTATTATCAATGGGAAAATATTTGTTTATATTAAATACATAAGTAATATCAATGGACTCCTTCCTTCCTCAGAAAAAATTCATAAAACTGCCACTGATTATAACATTAATACAATTATGCATTATGTATTATTATTTTAAAATACATAACAAGAAACATTTGGTACCTTACTTTGAGTTTAGTTCTTATACATAGTATTATCAATAGAATTTTCTATCTCATTTGTAGTATTAGTGATTATCCTTAGCATTAAGAGTGCAGCTGTTGCTTTATTTACTAGCATGATTTAAAATATTTTAGCCACCTATTGAATTCCTTTGAATTGTTCTTGGCCTAATAATTTTTAGACATTTTCGGCTTTTTATTTTAGAATAAAACTCCTGATATTAACACTGCATTAACAATGCATTTTTGCATTGCTTAAACTACTTAACAACACATTCTTCTATGTCTGAAAATGTAGGGCCTCTCTAACTCTTCTAATTTGTTAAATAGTTCAAATCAATATCCTTACTGTTCTTTATTATGGTACAATGTGTGTTAGCCAGCATTCCAAATTCCTCAGCAATATCCTACTGTCTTCTACTTTTTGGTACTTCAAAGACATTTTTTTTTTCACCAATAGTAAGAGATTTAAAATTATGAGGCATTTTCGCATTCACAACGTTTAACCAAGCAGAACTTGTAACACCGAATGTAATGGCAATAAACCAAATGAAATTAAATACAATAAGATAACACAATAAAATCCGATTAAATTAAAAGCACGTGCAATAACAATATACTTGAGAATGAACTTTAGATACAATTTTATTGTATATTCGGAACACGGAATTGTTGAGTAATCCATAGTTTTTCTTTTGACTAATCAAGGTTTTCGCAAGGAACCAACATTTATTTTGACTTATTGAGATTCCACTGTTGAATTAGTTGAATCTCTGTTATCTATGGATTTTTTTGTCCTTTTGTAAAACCATAGACCCATTATTTAGTAGAGTAGACAGTGTTTGAAGTCTAGTAACTACTGATTTGTCTTTATTTACTTTATAATCATAAAGTAATGTTTTAAAACATAAATTAATTGTTGATATAAACAGAAAACCATTATGTTTTTTCATTCGGAGAATGTCTAGACGTTAAGATAATGAAGTGGTAACACCAAAGGATTCGGGAAACTACATACCTATTATCATTGATTAAATATACAATAAACGTGGTAGGTAGGTACTTATTTTAAATAACGAAATCGTGAAAAAATTGTATGTTTTTTGCCGGTTAATCGCTTTTGTTTTGAATACCGTTTCGAAAATCAAAAAATGACACATGTATTTACCAGGTAAATAAAATTGACTTTCAGAAAAGGTGCTACTACACTTATACATTGGAGTAAGTTTTCTAAGAGAAAAGTAGTTCCCAGTATAGAAAAAAAAAAGTGTCATCTTAAAAAAGTCTTTCGAATATTTTGGAAATGTTATCACGTCTAGGTAAATTCAATAGACGAATGACGATTCTGAGCGGAGATCTGTTAATCTTAATAGTATTTCTTTTTCAATAAAAAACTTGTACAAATGTGTGTGAAATTGTACGTTTTTTCCGGGGTTTTCCCATTTATTATAAAAACTACAGAGAAAATCAGATTGACTTGCGCCACAGTATACAAGATTCAATATGCAACAAAAAAAGGTCTCTTGTCGTTTTTATATTAGAGCAATATTTTTGGTAGAAAACGTCCATAAATTATTTTATTGATATTTGACGAAAAGAAAACATGAAAACTGTTATAATAATATAAATTAAATTATTATATTATGAGTTATGACTGGTGGGAGCGCACCATAGAGAAAATAATATTTAGCGCGGTTCTGTTTATTTATCGCAATTTACTTCTATAGGTACAAAGTGCTAACTGGGAATTGTTGTTTATGACGGTCGGTTTACTTATCTGATCCCTCCCGCCCTCTTATAATTTCACTGCCTATGATAATTTCGATTATAATTATTTCTTTAATATTGGCATGCTAATGCCATCTTTTGAGAACTCGTGTTACTAATTACGGCTAAGACATATTTTGTATAGCCGTGGGCTATCTATGTATATTTCTATGTATCTATGTAATCAATGCTATTATGTAGAATTTGTAATAACCTCACAAACATATATCGGCGGTGGGTCACAACACTCAAACGCCCCTCCTAGCTGCGCCACTGTCTTTGATGATAAATACAATTTTAAATTTAATTGATGAATACATAAGCTGAAAATTCGTTTGATTATACCGGTTTATCAAGAAATTTGTTGACTTGTAGTTGGTACATAATATCATTATCACCTTAATAGTCCATACTTATTTGTTATCATATCGTACACATTACTTTAGAATTTCGATACAGTAATCACTTGAATCTTTCATTTGTATTCTTTACAATTCAAAAATTTCAATGTGAATCAAAAATAATTCAGTCATAAATGATAGGTTATTTTGTTATAATTTGATAAGAATATGAAACAGGGGAATTATCGCGATGGGAACATTAAGAAAGGAGAGGATTATACTGGTATAAAATTTGACTTATGTCGCGAGGCGGGTCAGCAAAACTATACTGGTATAACAAAAAATTTGAACCAATATCACTAACAAATTTTTTAATTAAGGGGAAATTTATAGCGTTATAACCAAACAAATTTCTAGAAGTACAGGGGCGTATTTAAAAGGGGTCCATAGGGCCCGTGTCCCCCCCCCATTCACCGTAATTTATAATTTTTTATTATTATTGAGAGTATTTGCTTTTCACCCACAGGCGCACGGTAGCATATCATATCCTGATATGAATATAGACCTTATAGTTTAAGGTCTATGGGTATGATACTATTGCTATTTGATACCACTGATATAAAATATTTTTATTATAAACTATAATCGAGAAATCAAAGTTGCAGTATTACTAGTTTATAACACGAATTAAGATAAATATATAAATTTATATATTTAAATGTTTAATATATGTATATCTTAATCCGTGGTTAGTAGAGCACTATAGATACTTAAGGCACCTGCACACCTACTTCGTGTTTCGTGTCGTGTTCTGATACAGATGTTTTGATTGGTCGAATCATACTATTGATATCGTTTGTACGAAATAGTATAATCGCACGATTCTATTCTAACCAAACGTAACCATGAAGTTGAAATTTTTCAAATTTTTCATTGTGTGGTAAGTAAATGTTAGATTAAATATTATGATAATTCAAAATATAAATTAGTATTTATAATAACAAATTAAAATAGTGAAATTTACTCTTTGAACTCTCTGAAGTCAATTTTCAAATTCAAAATGAATTCATATATATTTGTAAGTATATTTTATTTTATTTATTCATGGGTATTTTAAATTCCCCAAGTGTATAGTGTACAGTCATATAGCAATACAGTAAACCCTCCTTATAACGCACTCCCTATAAGACAGAAACTGCTTTATAATGAAAAATCAGTTGGTACCAAGTTATTCTGCTGCAGTGTGTGGGGGGACCTTAAGTAAGAGAAGAGTGAAAAAGAAAAAGAAGAGGATTGAGTATTATTTAAAAATATTGACAATTATTTTTTTCATTTTTATATTTAGTTAGGTAATTTTAGTGTGATTTTTTTTATTTAAGCTAAAAAAATGCATATTGTGCAAAGTTGTTTGTATAAAAAAAAACAAAAATAAAATGTTTGTGATCCAGGAAAACAAAATAAATATATAGAAGAAAATGGTAAATATAAAAAAAATTTAATTCAAAATTCAAATGTAAAAAATATTGTTATTTTGTAAACAAGTCACTACTATGATTTTGACCATAAGCTATCAACGGTAGACATTAATTTCAAAAAAGTTTTTGATTCTGTAAACCCATGGTTCTCAATCAGTGTACTGCAAGTTGCGACACACTAGTTTGTCATGTATTAATGTGATGTGTTTCCAAAAAAAAAATAAATTGATTTAGAGATTTGATATTTTTGTGTTCTTTAATTTGATTTAATAAAATGGTGACATGTAAGTACAATAATTTACATTGGTTTTTATTTTATTTCATAATAGATGTTATATATTTTTAATAAATTTTAGGTAATCTGGATACTAAAGAACTAACTAATATTCAATCAAAACCAATTAAAAATCTGTTACTTACCAAAACTGGTGATGAGAAAAGTAATTTAATAATAATCAAAAATTTAAATGTTGATTATGTTAAAAATTTACTATCAATTGTTACATGTTAATTTTAGACAACAGCTCATCATCAAAATCACGTAATAATGTTAGGGAAGCAGATTTAGGCAGATTAATAGAACTTGTGGAACTTAGGAAGTCTCTGTGAAACCACCACTTGGCCTTAAAAAATAGGCTTCCAAAAATAAAAACCATATTATGGAATGAGGTATATGTTGAGTTCCAAAGTATTTTTATGCATTTCCCATTATTTAATTATATATTAGTAAGATTTAATTACACATATGGTAGTAATAATAAAATACTATTATTTATATTTCTTTTAGGTGTATATATCTTGGATGAATTAAATAAATCATGGCAATACCTAAAACAAAGATTTACAGGGGAAAGACATTTGAAACCTTCTGGATCACAAGGGACCAAGAAACAATGGACCCATTTGAAATCATTGGCATTTTTAAATAATGTTTATGAACACACCAAAAAGTAATTTTTTCTCTTTATTCAAACAATAAGTTGACTAGTTTACTTTTATTATTATTACATTTTATATTGACACATTATTTTCTATTTTATTTTTAATTAATAATTTGTTCCACTTATTAGTACTACATGCAACATGTCAACTGAAAATGATATTGGCTCTCCTACAGCTCAAGAAAAAAGATCACCAGATTATAACCAAGTACATCTTAAACGAAATAGAAGTTAGTTTTAAGCTAATAGAAAATAAATTTAATAAACAAATATATAAGTGGAAAATATAGGCATAGTTATTGAATAAAATTTATAATATGAAAATGTGTGAAACCCACTTAAAATCAATGTTATTTTAAAAATAAATATTCTAATTTATTATTATTACTAAATTAACTGCACTAACTTATGTTTTTATTTTGTATGATAATTATTTATTTTAGCTAATAATGATGTTGGAGAACTGATACAAATTCTAAAAAAACTGCTCCTGTTCATCCACCTATGCAACCCATTGAAATGCTAGATGATCCAATTGTGTTTACTAAGATGTTAACTTCTCATTTGATTCTCTTCAAAGATGTAAGTACAAGGCTTACAGTTGAAGACAAGATATTAGAATTAATAAGACAGGAACTAAAAAAAATAAATTCTGAAACAAAAAGTTATGTGATACTATAAGAGTTATTATTTTTAATGTTTAATTTGTTGTATATTAGTAAGTGCCTAGTACCTATAGAAATAATAGCCAAAGTGATTGTTAAATATAAGTATACTATCAATGTTGCTTATCAATATTTTATTAAAATAAAGTATAGATTTAATTTTTACACTATTTGTATTTTATATATCATATTAAAACAGTATAACTTCAACACCAGTGTAATATTTTATGAGTCTTTCGACTAGGACCTCATACTGCATTACACTGTGTGTATTGTAATACAATTTGATAATATTATTTGAAGACCTTTGTGATATTAGACTATGATATATACTCTAAAAATAATAAAATAACAAAATAATGTAAGCTATATAATATATATAGAATTTTAAACAAGACATTTATTGGCCTAAAATGCGAAAAAAGAACATTATGGTGTTTGCATCATAATGTTGGTATACCATATTATCCCAATGCGTTTTCTTTATAGATGAACATATATTTGTCTAATTAGACAAATCAAATTCTACTAATATCATGTATGCATAGCGGAAATATACACCTATACATTAACCATGGTTACCAACAAACATCATGACTCCACAAACAACATGGCATGATGGTAAAAATAGGTAGGTGTGCAGGCGCTTTTATAGTGCCTTAAAGGGAGTCCTTAACTCACCGTGTTATGTGAAATACTTTTTTCTGATGCTCATATTATCATGGTAGATACATTTTGATTGTGTCTACTAAGACATTACACCGCAGAGTTGAATAAATTCAACTTTTGGACATGCTGGTAACGTCATTTTCGTGTTTTCATTTTAATAATAAATAACCACTTAAATATTTCATCAGAATCAAACACATCTAAAAGTTATTCTAGAGTTTCTGTTTATTATCCATACCTATATGTATTGTTTTATTGTATTTAATTAAATACAGATTTGAAACAAAAAATAGTAACATTTTAAATTTAAAAGGCTTTATACCATGTAAAAATATTGATGTTTACAAAGTGTTAGATACAGCATTATTGTTTACAACTGTCTTACCCGATACTTTCAATGAACTAAAAAGGGAATTGAAAACCTGGAATGTAATATGGATAGAAAAACTAATAAATAAACTTCCAACCAGTGCATTTGAAACAATTTTTTTACCACTCATGCATTTTTATCCAAAAATTAAAAGGCTTCTAATGCTTTTCATAATCATTCCTGTAACAACATACACATCTGAAAGGTCATTTTCTTCATTTAAGAGAATTAAAACCTACTTAATCAATTATGAGAAAAAATTGATTGAATGGATTAGCATTGCTTAATATAAATCCAGAAATAATTATAAAACCTAAAGAAGTAGTTGATATACATTATATATGCTAATAAACACCCTAGACTTTTTCAGTTATTATAACTACACAAATCGTATTTAAAAATATGTTCTATTATACATTTTTCTAATAAAATATTATATTTCTATCAAACATATATATTTTGATTATTTGGTTATAAATGTTGATAATTTTTTGAGATGGAAAATATGATTTAAGTTATAACTGTGTATTATTTGAACCTTTTGTTTGTGCCTCCTCTACCATAAGGCATTTTTAAATACGCCTCTGCATAATTGTCAAAAAATTTGTGTTTTAGGGCGAGTATCTCATTGGCACATGCTCTAATGTGTAGGTACATTTTTAAAATTAAATAAAAGTATTCAAATCAGTAAAATATTTTAATTATTTTGTTACACATATAATAATATAAGGTATTATTTTGCCTACAAATTGTTTAAAAAAAAAATCAAACTTTTATACGCTGAGAGTAGTAAGGTCAGAAAGATCAGTGACTTTACTCAAGTCCGTCCAGTTTTGATAATTTCCATCCGAATGTATCCGTCGAAAAAACGGATCGTGTGAAAAAAGCTGTTGAGTAAGGCTGTCGCGGAGAACAGGAAATTCCACCTCCATCACCGCCAATACGTGTCAGCTGCCCACTTGGATAATGATCGTTTACGGAGCACGTGACGTGTGACGACGAGCTGTGCGCGGGGCGAGATACGCGCTGCGCTTGCAGCGGCTGAGGGCGTGACGAGATCGGCAAGAAGAGCTTTTCATTGGGTATTGGACCGGAGACGCCAGAATTCGCACCCTACGTTTCGGTTTCCATCGTCGACAGCGCATTCCAATTCGTGTCGAAGTGCCGCGCGAACGTTTTTCCCGCCAACGCCGTCGGACCGCCACCGCGCCGCGTAAACTTTTTTCCGGTTCTGAGATCACGCTTCGGACACCACTGCCACACTTTTGCATAGAACTGGCGTTTTCACCGCAATACGAATATCGCCGCCGTTTTTTCAGGTACCTCTGTTTTCTTTCAACAACTGTATTTAATTTATAGATATGATATTTATAATATTTATCTATTATGATTAATGTTTGTAACTTATAGTAGAATTTAAATACAGGTATAATAATTAGGGATTTTTACTACAATGATTAAATAACTTGATAGATTACTCTAACGATAACATTTTAGAATCAATTTTAAATCTACTAGGAATCAAGACTGTTTCATTAAATTATGTCTCTAAAAATTATTTATGATTGACACCTGTTAATATGGATACTGATGATAATAGGAAATTATTTGGAATTTAGTTTTAGATTTTAATAGGTCGTTAAATTATATTGTTACTAATTATAAAACTAATTAGGTACGATATGTTTATTTTGTTATAACTATGAAAAGTGAAATTTGTCACTTTATTAGAAATAATTTTTAATATAATTTTTGAAAACAGCATATTTTTACTTAATTATTTTGTATCTAAATGACGTTTTTCCGTTAATAAAGAAATAACAATAGCAGTAAAAACAAGGGTGGAGTCGCCACAAATGACCATCTTAAGATTTTTTTTCTATTGATATTTTATTTAATCTATTTACATTTATTGAACAAAATTCAAAACTAAATTTACTAAAGCAAATTAATTAATGTTAGTTAATTCGATAAAAATCACATGGCTTATCAAATTAAAAAATTATATTATTCGTGAATAAAATAAAAATGAGTGGTTATAGCAGGGATATTGACCATTAATAGGGTGATGTTATGTTTTAGTTTTTTATACTTGTAAATTAAATTACTATATAATATAATTTCTTTGCTCTCGCTTTACTACGTTATCTATTTATTACGAGTAGATTAAATCTACCACATATTATACATCCGCGTTTTTTAAAATATTATATTACATTAGGTGTGCCTATTTAGGAACTGCCTACTCTGAATAAAAAAATGTATAACAAATATTTATTCTGGTAAAAGTATTTTGAAAACTTATTTGTAGTATTGTTTCTTGCCATGAACAGATTATGAAAATCATCAACGAAAAATTTAGGTTTGTCATTTTAAAATTATTTCTGAATTGCCAATGAACCATTGTCGACATCACATAACTTCAACTTCAACTTCAACTTTATTCCGAGGGTAGAGGAGACTGTGTTTATCTCTTTTTTAGGAAAAAATGTCATTAATTTAAATCGTATTAAAAAAGAACTATTTTTACTATTTTTACATATAACATTTAGTCTTGCATAAATCATGAAAATACTTACTTTAAGCATACAGAAAACTGTACCTACTATTCATCTACATACTTAACATTAATTGTATCCAAAGTTAGACAAATACCACATTAAAAATATGCAATAAAAGACACCTATAGTAAATTAACAAGTATAATATACCTATATAGTAATTGAAATATTATCTAATCTATATTAACCTATATATTTATATTATTATTCGAAATATCAGGGGAATGGGAGAAAGGAAACTGAGAAACTGAAAAACTGGTAAATGTCAACATCAATGCATTTTTGGGGCGTTTTCTTTTTTTCCATTTGTAGAGAGTATGACATCGTTATGATATTCGTCTTATAAATCCTTTTGATTTCTAATTGTTTCTTGGGAGATTATTACATATAATAATAATACGAGTATAATAGGTTATTACAATTTATTTGTATTTAGTTTTTTTTTTACTATAGTACATTTAAATATTTTCATTATCATATTAATTTTTAATATTTATTCGTTTGTAATGTACATATTTTCATAAATAAGATGCATTATAAACTATTAACCAGGTAGATAATATGGAACATTTTTTATTTTATAAGTTTAAAATATATTTTACATTATATTTTCATTTTAAATTAGCAATTTAAATTTTAAACTTTAAATTCTCATTTACTTTTTCTATAGTAATTACCAATAATAGGTATTATTTTTTTTTCTTTGATGTGGACATATAATGATTTATGTATGTGCAGTGATTGATCTTCTTGGGAAAAGGTGCGTGGTCAGGTGGTCAACTGACCCAATCATTAATGTTTTCTGATGAAATTGACCCTTTTTTTACCTTTTTTTTCCCTTTTTTTTTTTTTTTTTTTTTGACCCTTTTTATATATATTTACAGCTACATCGAAAACCAATGCCATGCAAATTTACAAGTATGATTACAATGTGAATATTAGAAATTCATCAATGTCAAGAAAATCAGTATTTTTGTTTTATTTTTCTGCATTTTTCGTAATCCTAAAAAACCGGTCTCTCGCGTAACCGGTTAGCCCTCGAATTTTCAGTCAACTCTGCAACCATTACTGTATTTTGATGTTTGTGTGTGTGTGTGTGTGTGTATAGGTACATTATACCTAGGTATATTTATTATTTATAATAAAATAATATTATCACGTGAAATACTATTATTAAAGAATATAGTATCTAAACGGAGAATTATAATAAAAACAAACATACAGCACAGCATGTGATAGATGAAATTTCTGTCTGGAAACGTATTATAGTACCTCCTGCTGTTAATATACAGTTATAGGATACGAGCGTCCTGTCGTAAAGTGGCAATGTATCATATATTATAAAGGTATCACAACAATTGCTTGACCTTTTTATACGGTAGGTATATTTTGTTATGACGACGATGGGCACAAGCCCTGGACGCGCAAAAATACAGAATACACATAAAGGCGAACAAAACAATTTTTAAATTAAAAATAACCAAGTTCCATAACATAATTGACCATTTTTTTTTTCGAATTTGCTGTGTCTGTATTGATCACTGTAGTGTTTTATCTAGATACAGGTATAATTTTATCTTTAATTGTATCTAGATGAATTATAAACAGATTATGTGAAATAATGATTTTAATTATAATAAACCACATAACCTTTGTGATACCTCAATCTAAATGTGTACAAAATCTGTTACAATTTTACTACTATTGATACTATAAACAATAAACAAAATTATTCTTTTTCATCTATATACACAATTCCTGATTATTTATTTTTATCTAGATATTTAAAAATTTATCTTTATTTAACACTTTTGATAAGTCAATTAAAATGAGTTTTATATATGGCCATGCGTAATTTAATAAATATTGCCATTTTAAAATCAAAATTAGATAGTCGTTTCACCCACAAAAATAAGAGTGACAAAAATAATGATAATTTAACATTTTAGAGCTACGTTTTGTTTCTTAAGTTGTCGAAAAAAATTCCGAAAAATGTAATACTTTCCAAGATAATCATATTTTGTGGAACAGATATGTTACAAAAATTGCAAATATTTGGTAATCTAATATCGTTTTTTTGGGGGAAGGGAGTATTTCCGGCCCTTAAGACTATCCCGTACAACAAATTTTCCTCCATCTATCTTTGTCTTCTATTACTCCCCTCTAGTTTGTTCTTGGGTCTACTGCTTTGACATCTCTTTTTACGCAATCTTCTCATCTAAGGCGAAGTCTGCCTAGTGGCCTTATTCCTATTCTTCCTCAAATCGATCTTCCTCAATTACTGTTGTGTCCATTTTTCTCCAGGTATGTCCAGCTCACAGTAACCTTTTTGTAGCTTCGCTTGACATACACGGTTTTCGGAACATATTTTGGAGCTCCTCATTTTTTGGTATTCTCTATTTTCCTGTTCGTGGGTCACCATAGATTTGTCTTAGAATTTTTCTTTCAAAAATGTCTAATTTTACCTCTTTTGTTTTTCTTAGTGCCCATATTTCTGAGCCATATAAGACGATGGGGCGTATTAATTTATTATATATTTAAATTTTTAAATTTACAGACATCGATTTAGATTTCAGTAAGATTCTAGTTTCAAAATAACTTTTTTTGCCAATTGTATTCTTCTCAATATCTCCACTTTTAATTCATTGCCCTAAGTTAAGAAAATGCCTAAGTATTTAAATTGTTGTACTCTGTAGAAGATGTGTCCATCCACTTTTATACTCTCTCCACGTTGATACAACCTATTCCTTCTGTTAAGTTTCATATATTCTGTTTTTCGTTATTTATTATGTCACCTATTTTGCACGTAGTATTCACTATAATTTGGAATTTTTTTATTGGAATACAGAGTATCATATTTAAAATTGATTACAGTGAACAGTGAGTGAATCCATTATTAAATATTCTGCAATATATAAATTATATTAGATATAATATTATTCTCGTAACCTAATTATATTCCGTATACTTGATTATAAATGTATATACGAGTTCGCGAACACAACAATAATTATATTATTAAGCATTGTTTTATGTGTACCTTCCTAGTGTAACGGTATAATAATCGTATCATACAAATCAATTAACACGTAGTACACAAATCAAATGGTATATAATATAATACTTTTTATAAAATTCAATAAATAAATAAAATATTTATTACATTCCATCCTGACGCAATTTTATTATATTCAAAAACTTCGTCTAGTCAGTTGTCTATCATGTTTATGGCACATGACATTTTATATTTACATATTATACAAACTGCAATTTTGTCCAAACAATTTGTGTAATATTATAACGCAGCAGTATTATAGGTATAATATGTATACCGTATACTCTACGAGTACATATATAATCAGTAGCATAGGAGAGGGAATTATAAACTCTCCATCTCTTTAAAAGACTGTATTTTAATAGTGTTAATTTATGGAAAATTTACTTTTTTTAGGTAAATAAAATGATTGTAAGAATAACGCCCCTTTGTGAATTTGTTTAGCTACGTTATTGTACATACCTATAGTATTATAATATGATATAGTACCTACTTACTTTCCTGTCAAATTTGTAAAAGAAAAATAAATTTAAATATTGCTGTCCATTAAAACTTTCCAAACCTATATATTTTGTAGTATTTTAACTTTCTGTGTATACTTGTTTATATTTATAGTGTATATTTGAAAAATTATAGGATTAGAATATACAATCTATATTATCTGATGAGAAAAATAATGTAATAAAAAAATACAATCGCGACGAATTGCGAATTATATGTACCTAATAATTCGTAAGCACTTCCCTTCCATTCGTTGAGTTGACTATTATATATTTATATTAGTGAATTCTAGAGGTTTCGAGATGAAAAAGGGTTAACTGTTATATTTTATGAACTTTATTTTTACTATATGAATATTAGAATATTGAAAAATTATTATTTGTTATCCTTTATAACAATATGTAGGCGCTACCTATTTCTTAATATTTTCATCTTCGAAAGCCCTAAAAAGGATTCTGTTATTAAATACGTTATACGAACAATTCAATTATAGTGAAGTCGCCTATAGAACGTACTACAATCTACCATCTACCATAACAATTTACTTATATCCATCTCAAATTTCCTCCTTTGAATATTTGTATAAAATCGTTATACAAATGTTATTCATCCTAGTATAAGGTCACGGCTAATATAACCGTGAACGTTATTCACTCTTCAAAACATTTTAAAATTCGATTAATATAAAAATAATAATAATAATAAAAGCTGATACTCATACTGGGGACGGGTACTGTCACTGTTGTCGTAGGGTCATTGTTTTCTGTGGGAGCACTGTAGCCTTAACAAAATTGTTCACGTGGATACATACATAGGTCATATACGTACCTGCTCATTGACGCTGAGTCAATCAAATCGTATAGTTCATCAACTGGAAGATAATATTTTATGGTTCTTTTATTCCATGCAATACCTTTTTTTACATTCCTAATTTTCAGTACACCAAATCATTTCAATTTAGCCTAGTTAAAAATAGTTTGTCCTAAGAGACTTCGGCCAAACTAGTTTGTCTTATAAGAGACTTTGACTGAACTAGTTTGGCCTAGGATAAACTATTTTATCCTGAATTTGAGTTTGGCCGATAACAGATATATAAAATAACTAAGGTATACTGTTGACCTATTGTGTACAGTTGTCAAGTTTTAAAAACTAAAACTATCTGCACGTATTTATCGATTTTAACGGAACAATAATTCGTCGCACCGTTAATTTTGTTGTAAAATAAATAGATTTTTATTAAAATTCTAAATACAGAAAAAAAAATTTATGCCGATTTTCGAAATATACTTGTATGTTTACATAATACGATTCGAAGAGTAATATCCATTATGTTAATGGATGTATACATACGCGTACCGAATAAAGGTGTACCTATAGTATAGTGAAATCAATCAGTTTAATTTGCATACGATGAATTTTATTAATTTTTGCATATTACCGTAGTAATATTATTAATATTCATTATGCGTTTTTTGAGTTATTGGTAGGCAAACGATTTTTTCATGTCGAATTAGGGTGAAATATTATTATTATTATTAATTTTAGATTCTGATACAGCGATGAATGTATTTGTTTTAAGAGATCTATTTAAACCATTTGAATCGATTTAGCGCATTACAAGGGCTACAGCCCATTTAGTTTCTGTTTTTCCAAAAAGATTCCGTTTTATATTGGCCGATTTCCAAACGGCTCCTATTTTTTAAAACATAAATTTCTTATTTGAACTTAAAATTAAATTTGAACATAAAATGTATACGTGATACATTAAATTACCTATAATAGTGGTTGCATCCGACCCCATTATCTTTTTTTTTTTTATTATAAAATGTTCCTGTTAAAAGTCATCTAACTTACTGATAATATTAAATCTCATTTTAAACAATTAAAAAACCTAAATGCATAATTAATTACAATTATTTACAACAAATTACAGGATTTACATCAAAATATATATAATGGTACAATAGAATAGAATAAATAAAAATTAATTATAGGTGTTAAGATAGGGCAAGATGAGGAAGTCCACGCTTGAGCCGCAGGAGGGTAGGTTTATCGCTGAATTTAAAGTATTTTGCGCTTTTTGCATTGTTTAGTTGGCCAAAGAAATTGATCGTGAGATTTTGTATGTACTCTTTAATCTTAGGAAGTTTGAAGTCAGTGTGAAGAAGTGTTTCGTTTCAGATGAACCAAGGCGCATTGAATATTATGCATAATATCTTGGATTGAAAAACTTGAATTTTATTTATGTGGATCTTATTTTAAAATTTTTTTTTCTGTTTACAACTTTTCTACCGGTAATTTTGCTCCGATTTTCATATATAGCACTTTTTCTGAAAGGAAATCTAACTGGAGTGGTACTCTATAGGAGTCATTTTTTGATTTTCTAAGCTGTTTTCATAATAAATGGCAAATACCAGAAAAAAATTTACGAAATTGATTGATTTCAATTTTTTGGTTTTTGTTTTGTTTTGATTCAGTTAAAAATATTTGTAGAAACATGAAATTTGAACAGAAAATATTTTCCTTTTTTAGACGTTGTAAAAAATTAAAACATTAAAGCCATTTTTGAGCTATTTATAGACATTTTAACTTAACAGGGTTTTTTTACGTAATTTTTGTTCACTAAGTACTTTGCGGATAAAATTGTTAGACTGAACAGTTGAATTCAACCAAAATATTATTCATCTATAAAAAACCTATAATTTTCAAATTTATACTCTTTTGGTCCAGAGAGAGCTAAAAGTTCACTTTTTGGGCAAAAAAAAGTCATGTTTTTTTTATAATGATACGGAATTAAACAAAATAGTTTTATCATAACATGCAATGGGTATTGTGTCTGTTATTCATAGATATGTATTATAATATATATGTAAACATTATTTTGTACTGTTATTTTTTATGTAATGTAAATTTGAATTGGAATTTATTTGTCCGTAATAAAATTGTATTATTATGTATATATAATTAATAGACGCAATAAAGTTCAATAGTCTCTATTTTTGGGAAAAATTTTAACAAAAAAGTTTAAAATTTTAGATTATGAGCGATTGTTCTCGCATTCCTCTGAACGTATTAATTTTACATTAATAATATAGCATGTATTATGTATATACATGCTTTTTTTGTGTCTGTGAACAACTTTTTTTACCAGAAACCTTGCGCTTATCATCAATTTAAATAAGGGTCGGTCCTGGTTGAAAATGTTGTCTTAGTTTTTATTATAATTAGATAAACCGTCGGGAAAATGACAATATTCTTGTAATAACGTTTTACGGTATCTGTTACTTTCGATTTAGTCTTTTTGTTGTAATTCAGTTAAAAATAATCCTTGAGATCTAAAATATTTAAAAAATGCCAACTTATACTAGTGATACAATTTACAAATCATTCAAATTTTTGTCAATTTTCGAGCTATTTAAAGGTATTTGATACATTTAAACTTTTAACGTTGAGTTATGTTTTTTCTCGATAAAATACTCGAAAATTTAACACGACTCTACGTTTTATCTTAAGCTGTACTTATTGATAAAAAAATCTGTAAGTGATGTAATAGTTTTTCTCAAAGTTAAATTTTTTTTGGAAAAATGTAAAAATCTAGACTTTTTCAAAACATGTTTAATTGAATATTATGTGAAATTACACAATATAATACTTAATTTTTACAAATTTTCCATCAGTAGGGCGTCCACCAGCTCTATCGTTAATTTTTACTTTACTATCATCAATTTTTATGTTTGTACCCTTTGTATAGCTATTTATTCAAATTAAGCTGATGGTATGGTCGATGTATTAGAGACATATCGGCTATTATAAAAATATTATTTTGTACCCTTTTTTTATACGCATAGCACAACTCGCGAACAGCCTAACCCTGCTTGATTATTTATAATCAAAAATCCCTCTTTATTCCGTGTAATTTATATATATATATTTATGAGTTTAGTACTTATAATAAAAATAATAATAATTTTAATCGAGAATACCTATTTCAATAATAATATATTAATGTTATTCATAATGCATCAACTAGTTATAATATATAGTGCAGCCTTGCATACAGTATCCTAATTATATTTTCAATTTATTCTACTAAAATTTATTTTATGAATGTAGGTAATAATGTTGTGTTCAAATCCAACAACCTCATTTCACTGACCCAATTTAAAAAATTAAATAAATATTATGATATTGCACACATTCCTATCTCTTGGTGTCTTATTTTAATCGGTTATGAGCTGAGTGAAAAAATTGTAAAGGTTTTATAATATTATTATGTTCTTTCGTCTTACATTTAGAGGCAGTAGGTAAGTACTAAGTACGTGTACACATTTTAAAAAACGTTTGTAAACATTTTAACAATATTAAACTCTTATTAATCAACGTAGTAGGTTGCTATAGGCAATACGCGTTGTATCGTAACGCAGTTGTTTAATTATTAAAATACAATTAAGTTGATATTTCCACCTAGAAGGTTAAAACGTAACTGGAACCGTGACCTATAATAGCCATCTATAGCCAGTAAGTGTTGCCGCTGGGTGATTACTTCTTCATGTCGATCTCGCCTTTTTTTATTTTTATTATTTTTTTTTTTTTTCCATAATTCCTCAAACATGCTTATTGTAAAAAGTATTTACAGATTGTATGTGTTATAATTAAAATTAAAAAAAAAAAAAAGTTGATATTATTTTTGTTTTTAATGTAATATTATATTTTATAGAAGTAGTATTTACTATTCTGTGAACTTGGGTTATCCGCCCTAACCAATATCAAAAATAAGACACATAAACGACTTTTATCAGTTTAACATGAAATGCGCATGTGTTTATCGTCGATCCCTACATGAATTGAATTATTGGAATAACAAATTAACAAAGGGAGCGCTAATAACAACTATGGATGGCGGTTACCCACCGATCCGGAGTAGGATAAACATTACTGATACCAATGATACTACACGTAAAAATTTCAAATTACGAGTTTATGTTCTGTTTGTTTTTCTATAATAAGTTACTAAGTCAATAATATGCCATTCTGTATTGGAGCAATATTTACGTTTTGCTAAATTTGCTCAAAAAAATTTGTCGAAGTAGAGCAAGTTTTAAAAAGCAAACAAATAGTATTGTGTGGAAAAATACTAAAATAGTTTTATTAATAAATTATAAAGAAAAATGATTATATATTTCCATTGTATTACTAATAAACCAACTTGTGTTTCTTATCTAGAAATAATGTTGATATTTTTTATTTTTTTAGGACTTGGTTTTTTTTTTTTTTTTTAGAGATTTATGAAAACTTGATATTTTAAGGTAATTTGGTAATTTAAGTTTTGGAATTGCAGTCATTTTTAGACAAGCTATTTTACTTATTGTTAGTTAAGTTCAATATTAACAAAATAAATTAAATAGGTACATAGAATGTATATAGGTAAGTGCAGTGGTGTCGTAGCGTGATGTAGACAGTGGTGTAAATAATTGAATATAATTCATTACTTACATTACATTATTTCATGAGGCACAATGAGGAACTCTATAGCATTATCCTGGAAGGTATGATAGAAGGGAAATGATAGAGAAAGCCAAGAATGAGATTAATAAGTCAAAAAAATTAAAGATGAAAGAGTTGGTTCATACAAACAACTCATGGGCAAGGCATACGCAAGAGATTCTTGGAGAGATCATTTATTATTTATTCATGAATTTAAGTGGAATAAACGTAGGAAAACTTACAATTTTACGATATCATTATTTTATAAAAACACGGATGACGTTTTCTACCAAAAAGAAATATGATTTAATCGAAAAATTACAAGGTACCTTTTTTGTTGCCTTTTTGATTTACTTTCTTATCATTGCCAAAACATTTAAGCAACGTTTGAGCTTTTAAGGAATTTTAATTTTTGAGAGTTTTTTGCTGTGATTCGGTTATAAATACACGTAGAGACTTGAAATTTGGCGATAATACTTATATTGAACTTACATAGACGTGGTAAAATTTCCAAAATCATTGGACGATTTTTTTCTTTTTTTTTTAATAAGTGTTTTGAAATTACATTTAAAAAAAAAATTACGGCACTTCAAATTATGTTTTACCGAACTGCGCTCCTCAGAATCGTCTTTCATCAGCAATGGTTTATCGTTGCTTACAAATATAAATGAAATAACCTAATGTATCGTATTTTCCCAATTTCTCACCTACAATAGTGGCCATTCCCATCCCCATTATCAGCTCTTATATATTTTTTTTTTTATTTTATATGCATTATATGTTTAAAAAACATTTTAAGTTTAACGAAAAATACGTTTTTCAGATATTTTTTAATAAGTTTTTGATCTATTTTTGCTTAGGTCATACACACACACACACAAACAAACAAATATCACATTCGTTTTGCCCATTTCGTAAATAATCAAAGAAAATTACACTTAAATAACTGCAAATTATATTTTAGCCTTCAATTAATAATAAATATCTATATTTTATTAATATGTCCCTCGATGTTTAAACCAGGAAAACAAATTGTATGGGATAAACTAATTATATATATTATACATGAAAGATATGATAAATTAATAAATATAAAAATATATCAATAATTAATATAAACCTCTTTATATCTTAATGCGCTCTTGTATTTTAAACAATATTCTTTCTGTTTATGTACCTATTTTAAAATATGTATATATGTTCTCTATTATCATGCACATGAAAGCTTCCAAATAAATATCTGATAATTTGCTTCTTAATTTTATTTTAATACATTTAAATGTTGAAAATGTGCAAGCCATAATAGCCTAAAAATCCGTTTTTATTTTTCCTTGTGCCTTTCCGACACCACCCTAAATTTTATCTTAGAGATCTCTAATCTAATATCGCTGCATTACAGTGTCATACACTTGTCTATAAAATTATAAATAATAATAATAATTAATAATAAAATCAAAGCGATCCATACGAACACCAGCCTATCGTAAAGAGCGTAAAGTATTCTGGTGTCTCGCCGGGGCAATCCGGCCCTGTATTTAGGGTTTAATGTTTTGAACATCTAATATGCCTAACGTGTAATATTTTATTGAACACGATTTAAAAACAAATCCTTTGACAGAATATCTCTCATGGGAGGCAAAAGTTTTTCCTGCCTCCCCCGCGTGTATGATTATGATTACATAGTAAACATAATAGTATATTGGATTTTTCAGAATATGAAATGTTTGCTTTATACTGGGATAGTATTAATATTCCCTTACATATAAAATACGGGGTGGAAAAACTGTAATATCGTTCCCTTGTTTATACACTCGTATAATTTTCTTCATATACCTTGTGCTGCAACCGTTTCGTTTTGAAAACATAAAACACTTAGATGCCTTGTTTTTTTTTAATTGCTGTTTTTATACGATTAACTGTATCTATATATGTATAAAAGCGAAAATGGAAATCTTTGTTACGGGTTAGCTTCGAAACTACTTATTCAATCACCAAGCAGTTTTTTTGAATTAAAGAGAACACAATAGAGCAGGTTTTAGGCATAAATTTAGTCCTATAAGGTTTGTAAATAATTAGTTAATTATTAAAATAAACGTGTAAATTGCATACTAATATACCTTAGTAACACGGATAAAATGAAAAAAAAAAAACTATGTGCTGTACTGGATTGGTATCTATGTTATCTATGGTTTTTTTCCAATCACAATTTCCTATGTGTACTAGCTGTCTTCATTATCTATGTCATTATCATACAGTTTACAACCGTCTTACGCGTCTACAGTGAATAACGTTTTTGACGTATTACAATTTTTATTTGTTGCTGTGAACAGCCGCGCTTTTTTTTTTTTTTATCTTTTCTTGATTATTTTTTTTATTAACTCCCAGGAAGAAGAAATCAAACCTTGATCGTTACACAAATAGTGCCAAGATGCGATTGTAAAACACAATGCCATTTTGATGTCCGGGGTAATCTCCGAAACTATCATCTAATCGTTATGTATTTTTATTTTTAAATGATACAGAGGTTTTAAGTTATTGAAAACATTGGTCTGACCAGTAGAAGTAGTAGACGACCTAACCTGCAGTAATTTAGGCTGGATAAAAAAAAATTGATTAGATATTTTTCATTGTTTAGCAACCATATAGCTGATTTATATGGATTTGAAAATAAAAATAAATAAAATTTATTTTTAAACATTTAAGGGCAACAACGGTTAACTGCAGTAATAATGACATAATACTTATAAGGGAAGCAGAGTTTCTATTCTTAATTTAGTCCATAAATCAAATCATCATATAGAAATAGGTTTTCGTTGAATACCGTTACATTTATTTTTATTCCTGATTTATAATTATTATACGTACAATGTACATCCTATGAAAAAAAAAAAAAATGCTACATCAAATTCCAGATTAGTTATATACATAATTTTGACGGATAGGTTTTTATCTATACGGCAGAATCCAAGAGGTTTAAGACCTAGGGATCCTTCCTCCCTATTTGGTTTTGCTATGCTGTTCAACACGTTATAATATGGAAAGTGTATGAGACATAACCTAACAAACTATTGTTGAATACTGTAAATCGATAATATCTGCATAGTGCATTAGTGCATATAATATTATTATAAATTAACACGAATCAGTAAATATTATGCGAGGCGCAGTTTGATTTGATGAGGTAATTAGCGCTAAAGACGATAACGTACAACCATCCTATCTTAAGTTATAATAAGTGAATTGAGACAAATATAATATACGTTTTGCAATCACAGCTACGTCTTGTTTGTTCTTATACAATTCGCTTCGCAATTTATATTTGCATAATCATATTTATTTTTCATATTGTATGTCACATGTACAATATTTGTACGTCACGCTTGCAAACGAACTATAAAACAATGATAACCGTATAATAAACCAGTTGACTTTGCAATAATTTATAAAAATACAATTTCTGATTTTTTTTTTTTTTGTTCAGTTATTCAATATTGGAAATCTACGAATTGGAACATGGTAACAATCAATACATTTTAATACAATATAGATACAGTAAATTACGTTAAACAAAATCTTAAAAATAACCGAAGCAACCAACAAAAAAATAGTTCAATGCGTATGTAAATTATATATATATATATAAATGCAAAAATGACAGTCTTTGTAACGAATTTGGACAGAAAACTTATATTGGCCTCTTTTAGACGTGGTAACATTTTAAAAATATGTTTGAGCTATGTTATAGGCATTTTACATTTTCTAGTTGAATACGAAGTTTTTCTTTGGTAGGTACTATGTGGATAAAATTTTTTGTCTAGATAAAAATACTTGAAAATAATTTAACTAGAGACTTATTATAAGTTTTATTTAGTGAATAAAAAAAAAAAATAAGAGTATAATGTAAAAATTTTTTTTTTATAATGGCATTCAAAATGCAACAAAAAAGTTGCATTTTGCGTTACACAACCGTAAAAAACTGACCCTATTTTAGGTTCTGAAGTGTTTTATAATTTATTGCGCGCAAATCAATTTAAACTTCCACAATCTAATTTAATTATGCAAGAAACACAATTGGCTTAGATTGTAGCTGGGTCCACTCAGACGCGTAAGAATATTAGTAAAAGATCAACTGTTGTGTTATGCTTAAGCTTCTTGAAGCTTGAAGTACAAGTTTCGAAATTTTGGGGCACATAAAAAATCTGTTCAAAGACAGCGTTCACTTTGGAAGAGAAAGCATGCCGTAAACATTTTAAAAGTACTGCACAACGAGATAATCAGGGTAGGGTTTATTGTTCAGCAACCATTTCGAGACAAAATATTAAATTTAGGTGATTTAAAGGTAACGGCTACTCGACGTTTCCATAGTCTAAAGAAAAGATTTTTATCTAATCCTCGACCCAAAATATTCGAAATTTATGAAAAAATATAAAGACTTGGGAGCATATGACTAAAATTGAACTCTGTTCCGGCACCAAATAAAATTATTATTATTATTATATTACCGCATCACGCAGTCTGGAAAGCAGACAGTGTAACTACTAAATTAAGAGTGGTTTTCGACGCCTTGTGCAAAACCACATCTAGAGTTTGTTTAAATGACATCTTATTAAAAGACCCCTGCATACAGGAGGATGTTATAAATTTACTAACTCGGTTTCGTAAACATAGATATGCAGTGACTGCTGACATCTCTAAGATGTATCGTCGAATATGTGTTGCTCTAAATCACCGAATCTATCAACGTATATTTTGAAGACCGAATCCTGATTAAGAACTGCATTTGTATCAATTAAATGCAGTAACGTATAGCACAGTTCCCGTATCGTTTCTGTGACTTCATATCTACATCCTTTGCAGACGAAGATTCAAATTTGTATCCTGACTCTTGCAATGCGATCAAGTGAGATTTTTACATGGATGACCTTGGAGGTGCTGAGTCTCTGCAGGAAGCAATAACATTACGTGACGAAATCGTCAAAGTTTTACGAAGAGGTGGATTAGAGCTTGAGAAATGGACAGCTAGTTATCCTATACTGCTTAATGGTCTTACTAATGAAGAAAATGATCCGACGCTAATTTTAGACTTATCGAAAAATTCAGCTAAGATTTTTGGTCTGCGATAGGATCCGTTAAGTGACGTTTTTGAATATAAAGTAAAACTTTCTGAAAAGAAAACTACTGCAACCAAACGTCAAATACTATCAGAAATAGCCACTATATTTAACTCACTGGATCTAATTGGTCATGTCATTGTCAAAGCCAAGATAAAATATAACGTTTGTGGGCTATAGGCATCAGATGCCCCATTACCGGAGGAGACAATTAGATTGTTAGATTGGTACGAATTTCGTGAAAGTCTATTATCGTTAATAATTTAGTTATACCACGATGTATCGTAATCTCCGGAGAAATTATAAATTTCCAAATACATGGATTCTCAGATGCATCAATTGAAATGTTTAGCGCTTGTATTTATCTTATAACCAGGGCAAGCGTAGGTCACGTTTAATTTACGCTAAATCGCGTATAACACCTTTAAAATCGATTTAATTTTCACGTCTGGAATTATGCGGAGTGGTTCTTTTGCCATGTTTGACTGACAAAATAATTTCAAAATTAAGAATGAACATCAGCTAAAGAAAACTCTGGACGAACTCTTCAATAGTCTTCGCATGAATCTCTTCAAAATCGGCACAGTGGAAGACATTTGTTGTCCACGGGGTTGGTGAAATTCAAGAAATAACATCTATATCCGAGTGGGCACACGTAGACAATCCATTAGATATTATCTTCCGTGGACGAGAACCTCAACAAATCTCGTATTCTACATTTCTATTATTATTATTATTATTATTATTACATTTCGATATTTCAATATATGCTTAGAAAATTAAATTTGTGCATAATATTTAAACGCTTTGTTGTTCGTTATAACAGTCCGTACTTACAGTCCTTCGTAACAATTGCATATGCATTATACATTTTCATTAATAATATTTGTTTAATGTTATACCGATTTTTCCAGTTTTCTACTGCAGGTTATACTGGAAAAATTGTATTACCGATCTCAAATGAAAAATTCTTTGGGTGTGGAACGGGGTACAGCAAACGGTATATAGTATTTTACGCATTTTTAATGGTGTTTCCAGGTAAACATGATTGGTGTAGTAAAACGATACTTGGATATGGGCTAAAAAAAGATTTTTAAAAACAATTTTTTATACTATTTAATATTTAAACGGAATGCGAGTGCCTACTTAATAATAATGTTAATATAGACAGGTACCTTTATGATACAGAGTCCAGCAATAACTCTGTCAATATTCATTTTTTTTTAATCGGGTTTTGTGCGAGAGAGACACATATGTAGAGAAAAATTAAATTTGTATTTTCATCCTTTAATCACTGAAAAAAAAAAAAGGAATTTTTTCACTTTTTAAAATAAAATATATTAATCTAAAATTGTAATGTATCGTATATTCATATCCGATTAATTTTGATAGTTTCCTAGTTTTAGTAGCTTTAATGTATAAAAAAAAAGGTTTGAAAATAATTACTATCCAATAAAAGACACGGAATAACAGTGCTGATTGTAATTCATTATCAGGTAACGTGTTAGTCTATTAAAAGTTTTCAGAATAATATTTTCTACAAAATTATTATTTGAAAATTTTGAAAATTGATAAAATAAAAAAGTTTTTTCTTTTCAATAATTAAAGGACAAAAATAAAAATATAATTTGTCTTTACATATGTGTTTCCTGTTGAAAAAAAAAATGAATAATGACACTGTAGAACACCTTGTATACTGTAATAGTATAGGTATTATGAATAAAAATTGTCCAATCTAGGAAAAAAAATTCCCAACCCATATTTTTATATTTTTTTTTTTTTTTTGCTCGATTAACGAAGACCAATCAAATATTGACGACTTTAATGTTAAAAATAGTCCATTTGGCTGACTAGTGACTTGAATAAAATTAAAGGGAAAAGCTGCCTTTGCGGTCATAATATATTATTCTCTATTATAAACCCATTATTATTCACACTATTTACCTACATTCCTATATAATCATAATAACGAATGGAGTAGTGAATACGTAAAAAGTACTGATATTGGCTACTTATATTTTTTAATAAGCTCGGATTGTACTATAGGGTTATCTAAAGGGTTAATTATATGGTTATGCACTTAGCTAAATGTAGTTTAGATAATGCAGGTTAGTAGTAACTAGACTACACCAGGAAATAACAAAACATAGTTTAATGAGTTTTTATATTTTTTTGTTAATATTCGTTTAAAGCTTTTTTTTTTTTTAAATCATACGAATCGGTTCAGTAGAACTGCATGTTTTAATAATAGACTTAAATATATAATTGAATATAAATATTTAATAATCATTAAATTATATTACGTATCTTTAAAAAGTAAATATTAAAATTTGTACAATTGGGTACTTAATTGTGTTTAGCATTCATTATTTAATTGTCCGTGTAAATTAAATATTTGAGATTTATAAAATATTATCGTAAAATTTGTAACTGTAGGTCGATAGGTATGTTAATTTTTCAAAAAATTTACCTCTTTGGTTTTCGTCGGTGCAAATAATTTCCTCATTTAATATTGCATCATCAATAATGGCTGACGCGATTTTCGATTAACTATTTCAAAAACGTTTTCAAAAATGTTTACCTAAAATGAAATAACTGCATATTGCATACCATTTATGTTTATAATAGAACGCTGTCAATTTGACAATGAACCAAATGAAAATATTATTATTGAAAATAATAATAATATGGACCTACCACGTAGTTGCGTGACGAACGTGTTTTATGAACAATGATCCTCGACATATATTTGAGCATCCACCACATTCCATTTATCAAATAACCCAGTTGGTTATCCACTTAGACAGATGCCATTAAGTCAATTAACAAGGAAAACAATGAAGTAGGTGCCTAAAACAAGACTGAGCATTCACGAGTTAATAAGTTGAAATTAACTCTAGTTTGCTATTTTAATTAACTTAACTCATATTCCTCTATGTTATCTTGAAATAAATTTACATTTTTTTATTAATCACAAGTAAATTAAATTTTGTAGCTTGTCGGAGTAGCAATAACTCCCCCTTTGACAGTATTTATTTATTATAGATAGATGTATAATAAAATGATAAAAGATAAATTATTTTACAATGTAGCCATATACAAGATGCCCTACAGTGATATCCGAATGCTAATAACTCTCATTAATTTTTTTTGAAATTGGTTTTTTTCAATCGGGTTTTGTGACAGGGATCAAAAATGTAGAGAAAAATGTAATTTTTATTTTCATCCTTTAATCATTAAAATTAATAACTTTTTAAAATAGCCATTTTATAAAATACATTACTCTCAACATTTGAATGTATCATACATTCACATCCGATCAATAGTTTTTTAGTGACGGTCGTTTATTTAAATATTTCTTATTTTTTTGGAACCTATGTGATGAATTCTATTCAATTTACAAATACCTATAATGAACAAAAATAATATATTATTGATTATTATTGACCTATTCAGACAATGTTATTTCCAAAAAAGATTAGTTTATGTCACATTCTTCAGCTTCATTTGACTGAGGTATTATTAATAAAGCTTTAACTTCATGTTAAATAACAATACAATATATTCATATTTTTTTAACATATTCCGTGTAATATAAAATGTACGGGACTGATGTAATCAATAATATGTGCAATAAATCCTCGTTTATAATGAGTCTAGAGTTTTTTCGAGTATGTTCTCTGTATAATCTAAAGTCTTTGTTCCTATTTTCTTGCGCTTCTACCTAATGTACATTATCATAATATGTATTTGTTTAATATAAATTATTATTTTCTATATACTACAATTAATTTACTTATAGGGACTGGTGCAGAAACATTAGCAGGCATACCACGGATACAACTTTACAAACATATTTACCATTTTTAAACAATACTCTTCAAAATATTTAATATTCATTGTTGTTTATTGAATTCACTTGTCATAGCTTATAAAATATCGTTTAATTAATTCCAAATTCATCCCTGTATAATTTGCAGATATTACCGGGTTTTTTTTTAAAAAATTTCCTTGCAGTGTTACAATCATTTTAGCATCATATCCTGAAGAAAATTTAAATTTATACACAATATTTAAAAATGATATATTATTATTTTTGTAATTATTTTAATGCATATTTAATTTTAAACATTCTTGTTATAAAATATTTAACACTTTACGTGTATAAAAAGATAATTTTTGAATAAAAAAAACTTCTTGAATTTAAATATAAATATAATTTTAGGTGGGTTGGTATTCTGTATTTGGCCCTCGATCAAAATGTAGTTCGCCACGCCACTGGACTTATTGTGTTCATGTTTAAATATCGTTATAACTTATTCTTTAGCACTCTTTTTACTTTCTTTTTTTAAACATGTATTTGATGGGGCGACAAAATTTAGTGCTAGTGGATGACGGAGAAGGATTGATCCAAATAACCTCATAGTTATAAAATATTGTAAATATAGATAATATTTTATTTCATGACATTCTTCCACACAGTCTATTTATTTATGTATCATTATAATTTATGTTTAAATCTATGTACAACATTTTACTTTTAAAATTGTTACAATTATTATATATTGTTTACATGTACCTACAACTCTTTATATCCATCACAATAACAATTACAGGAGATAGATAAATCATTAATATTTGTACTTTCTGATGTTTTTTATCCAAAATATTTCTGATTTAATAAAAAAAAAATTAAATAAAACAACCAATATTATAATGGTGCAGATACTAGTTATGCAATACATGTTATATCTCCGTATTAAAATTTTAAATATCGACAAAATAATATTATATTATACACTTGCGTGTACCCATACCCTACCTATAGCTGAGTATAAAATCGTTTCTGTTATATTATATGCTATTGCAAGTGAAACTAATTAATATAGATATATACGGCTCGTGAATCCACGACTAATCGAATAAGTAGTTTTAATAGATTGACGCAGGATTTAAACACCATGCAGTGCTCCCAATCGAGGGCCGTATAGGTTTCCATATAAGTATATCGACGGATTTCCGGAAAAACTTTGTCGGGGATAATAAACGAAGGAAATTTCGGAGTTGGAAATGACCAAAGGAAAAATATTTTGTTTAGATTTTGAGCTTAGTGAGTATTGTTTTGGCTTCACTATAATGTGTATTTTTTTTCTATTTGTTTACAACTTTTTTACCAGAAATCTTGGTCCAATCTTAATGACAATAATAATTGGAATCTAATAATTATATAATTGGGAGGGGATAGCAGTAGACGGCCCAGCGTGCCGGGTACATGTTCAACGAATTGATGTGATTAGTTTGTATTTTTATATGGGCACGTCATTTATGAATTCGAGTATTTATAGAAGTTTAATTGTGTTATATAATACGTGTTGTTAATATACTTATTAAAAATACTTAACAGAGCGTTAATGCGGAAATAATACCTTGTTACCAAAACGTCTCAGTTTCTGGATTACCCAGATGAAGAAATCAGTTAGGTAGAGAGCATAGATAATAATAAGAGAATGGTCAACTGCATAGGTACTATTTGCGTTCCAAGTAAAAAGGTATAAAATATATGGCACTACGGGTTTTACTTGAGCACATTTCTGACCTCATGCGATGTCTAAAATGTCTATAAATATTATGTGATTATTTATTACAGAAATAGTATTATTATAGACGATTAAGAAGACGTTATACTCGCATCTACTGTCTCAGTCTAACTACTGGGTAACATACATAAACAATGCTTACGCAGAATGAGTAAAACTAGCTTAATTTTGATTATAGAGTAAAAGTACCGATTATAAAATGTATAGAGAATAATATTTTGGAGGGAATGACGTGTGTTTTTCGTGTTACTCAAAATGTACAAGTCAACATAAAAGCTACGAAAAACCTTTATTTTTTACTTTTTTAAATAACTGTAACTTTTTTAATAGTTCATAATTCAAAAAACACCGACGTCATTCTCTCTAAAACTTTGTTTTCTATAAATTTCATAAATAATACTTTTACGCTAAAATCAAAATGAAGCTAGTTTTACTCATTCTGCGTAATCATTGTTTATGTATGTTACCCGGTAGTTGGACTAAGACGTTTTTTGTTAACAATGATTTCTCTTTGCTTACAGATCTATTAAATTACTCCTACCTTCCAGACTTCTCATTTGCAACACGAGGTTCACTGATCATGCGAGCATGCCCATCTTTTTTTATATAAATGAAGTAATATTGTAAGAATTTCTTTTTTTTTTTTTTTAAAGAATTTTGAGTGGGGATATTGCTTCTATGCTCCCTCCCTAGTATCCACACTTACAGAAATATTTGTGTAGATATATATATATATATATAGTGTTTGCTTGATACACAAAAGGCCCCTAAGAGTCTTTTTTTTCTAATGAGCCCTATAAATAACAAAAAATAGCAATTAGTGTGATGTTGGGTTGGAAGTTGGACATATTTCTAAGCCCTTCTCAGACGAGGATACTCAAAAGAAAATGTAATCGCCTGAATAATAAGATACTGGGTACCTGCGCATATATATTGAATGACATTATTCAACGGTTCTACTATAATTACCGTAACTAGTCGACTCGTGACTAGACATGTCTGTCTTTTCACTACTCTAGTCACCCGAATTTCGTTAAAGTTATAACATATTATTTGTCTTAGCATTAATTTCAGTAATATTGTAACGGAACAAAATTTTAATATCAAGTTTGTTTTTTTTTTTCAATATAAGGATTGATCCAAAATATTTGTCTGCGTTTAATCTTCATCGCTACTAGAATCACTACTGATACTACTAATAGACATTATAGAGTAATTAGCTCTTAGCTACATTTAATAACTTATAATATATCAATATAGTTCTTCTATACTAGGGATGGTCAACCTTTTGAACACTGCATGCCCAAAATTACCTTCTTTTTTTTTGCTATGAATGAATTCTCTACAAGAACTCATTCATAGCTGTCTCAATAATATTTGAAAATTCTTGGATAAGATGAATAATATCAGGTTTATTAAAAATTTCCAATTCCGAAATAAACTTTTTAAGGTTAGGAAAATATTTGAAATTTGTGTTTATTATGTCACGGTTGAATATTTTTAATTTTACCTGAAATGTTCGTATCATATCAAACATGCAAGTGATTATTTTATTATCACCTTGTAGTTTAATATTCAATTCATTTAAATGCTGGGTGAAATCTGCAAAGACATCAATCTGGCTATCCACTCCAAGTCAGATAATTCTTCATGTATTTGATTTCGCTCATCCAAAAACATCTTAATTTCGTCAAAGCATTCAATAAACCTTTGGAGAACATTGCCACGAATAAGCCAGCGAACATTATTAAACATAACTAAATCTTTGTACACCGAGTCACTTCTTTTAATAGATTTTCAAATTTTCTTTTATTCAAGCCTCGCGTAGTAATGAAATTCACTATTTTAGTTACTAGTTTTCTATAATAAAACTAATAATATATATTAATAAACATTTTCGAGTACCCACAAAATCTTTTCGCGTGCCATGGATTTGCCATCCCTATTCTGTACTACATATTATATTTAACTACAATTATTTTCGTACATATATTTAAATTTCATAGTAATAGATATGTCTAAGTACAAATGCAACTGATTCCAAATGCCATATAGATTATTCCGGATCTTGGAAATACTTTGATTGAAACAAGAAAGAAACATTTCTCATTTATAAATTTCAATAAATATTCTCTCAAGGATGAGATAGAATTAGGGAAAACTAAGCGGGCATAATCAATTTGCAAAGATAAAATAAAATAATATAATTTTAGAATAAAAATTGGAAATAATTATTTTAAATTATGATTGTAGCGAAGAATTTACCTATTAAATATACAATGTTTTTTTTTTTTTATGTTACCACAAAAATTTCTCCCCGAAATCCTGCTTCAATATGTACGTGTAGCACTTTTTTTGATAGAAAATATTGTCATATTGACTAGATAGTACTTTAGGAAGGTCATTTTTTGATTTTCCATGCAATTTTAATAAAACCAGAAAAACCCAGGATAAAACGTTAGAAAAATGGGAAAATTTACGAAAATATTGCTTTTATTATTTTAAATTTTGTTTTTTGTTGTAATTCAGTTAAACATATTCGTGGAGACTAGACATTTGGACAGAAAATTTATATTTGCCTTTTCTTGACGTGGTAAAATTGTTGAGCAATTTATAGATATATTCAATTTGCGAGTTTTATATGTAACTTTTATTCGATAGGCACTCTGTGGATAAAATGTTTAAACCAAATAGAAATACTTGAGAATTTAACAAGAGGTTCATTAAAATTCATACTTGTTGTAAAAAAAAAATTTGAGCAGAGGCTAACTGGCTTATCACACTTGGTACTTTAGGGAGGTCATTTTTCCAAAAGCCAGGAAAAGAAATAGGTAAACCGGAAATATATATATAGAGTCTATTTAATTATTTAACTATAATATATTGTTGATAAAGCATCACTATCAACTGAACTCCGCTCAGAATTGTTTTTTTTAAAAATGTCTACACAAAAGACAGCCAGTAGGTAACTAAATGACGATAAGTTATAAATCTTAGGTCCTGAGGTACCCCCAGACTAATGGCAGTTATCGGATATCGGATATCAGTGGTGGACCGCCCCCTTTTGATATTATTGTCACCACTATATATTATTATCTACAACTTAATACTTTTTATATAGAGAATTTTGGAAATTTACAACCTAACCTAACCTAACCTCGATGAATTTGAAAATCACCCCCCCCCCGAATTAAAATATATCCGCCACTACCCAAACGTGACTGGGGTCCTCGGCATCATTCACGGCCTAGTGGCCATGGCCAGGCCGATACTGGATGTATTATCATGTTCATCCAGGGTTTTGATAATTAAATCCGAAAAAAACATTCAGTGAGAAAATAGTTGGTAATTAATACCTAATACATTTCGTTGTTATACGAGTACATACATTTTGACGTAATTTATATTAGTTGTTTGTGTTGGCATGTTAGAATAATAATTGACGATATAACCATATATTTTCTGGTAGCAAATTTTATCTGTAATATAATTTCATTGGTGCATAGTAAGTTATTTTTTTTCCTGGCGAAAAATCCGTCGGAAAAACGAGTACAGTGGTGTTTTCCATATGTCTTGCTTTTATGAAAATAAAACTTTTATATTAGAACACCTACATATGTAAATGTTCAAACGCTACCTACCAATTATTATTTATTATTTATATACTGTCTGTACGACGTAGTATATTATTATATCTTATGTCTTTTATAACAATGTAAAACTTATTCATATACCTCGTCAATTATTTCACATTTGTAGATTTTGAAAAAGTGTATAACAATTCCATGTTTCAAGAGGATGTTTTAGCTACCGACAAACTATTCTAAAGAATAAATTGAATCTTATATATTTTATACAAGGAGAAAAAAAAGTTAAAAATCACCGTCGAAACTATATACCGATAAGGTCACGGTGACAAAAAAGTAAAAAAAAAACCGTAACAGAAACATTTTAAATTGCATTAAGTAAAATAAGAGGTATTACTTTATTTATACGGCGTATGGGTAAATGAAGAGTACATGTATGGGCAAATGAAGGTAGGTATATAATTTATCTTTTCTTTTTTTTCTTTTTTTTTAATACAATGTATAGTTCATGCCGAATTCAATAAATATACCTATATTATAGGCTAGAGACGATTTTATAGTAGTAGAATATCGTTTAGTTCTATACCTGCATTAGTTGCAGGTGAATTTTGTACGTTTACACAAAATTGTGCAGTTTTGTTCGAAGTCGAGGTGAATATTATTTTCTCGTACAATAATTTTAATGAATCGAGTATTGTCTTCTGAGCGCGCGGACGAATTATTTCCACTATAAGTACTGAATGTAACAATATAATGTGAATATACGCGATGAACCGTTTCATTATTGAATAACAATAAATCATTACAAAATCACTATTCAATATGGCAATCATCGTCATGACAATATTGTCTGGGTGTAGGTCATCTACCTATATGTGATTATGTGTATGCGTATTTACTTATGAATTATAGATTTTTATTAGGTATAGGCTATATATAGTACAAAAAAAGTTATTCATATGACTTTTTTTTGTCCAGCTACATCTCAAAGTCGATTATTACAAACGTAATAATAGTTTGCAGTCACATTATAACTCTTTTATAAGTATATCTAACATAATATAACCTTCTCTATATATAGTGATCCATTTAATTGATATGAACGTCATCTCAGAAAGTAGTAAGCAGTTCTAAAATTTCATATTACCATTACTTTGGTCGCCCTTTTTTTTAGAAATGAAACGATTTGGCACTCTTCTATTTTTGATTTTCAAATGGTAACCCACATTATAATTCCATTAAAAGATCGATTATTAATTAAAATACATTTTGGTGTTCACATTTTTTACTTCCATCAATTCGTTGACGAAATATTCGACTTTTAAGTTTGGAGAGGGGAGAGTTAACTAAGGAATATTATTAAATCGCCGTGCACCGAGCCGCCTGCACGCATATGATGTTCCACTATATTCGTTTCACCCCCAAAAATAAGGATAAACAAAATAATGATAAAAAAATGTAACATTTTAGAGCAAATTATTTCTAAAATTATCAAAAATTAAAAATGTTTTAAAAATTACTACTTTTCGAGATAATGAGTGCACCCACTTAAATGAATTACGTTGTATAGTCATAATTAATATTAATAATTAATTACGTTTTGTGTGGATTCATACGATTTGTGTGGATTCATACGATTTGTGTGGGTATTTACTTCAGTTTATTATATTTGCTAAAAGGTAACCATCACCGGGTGAATTTATCCTTAAAGAGCATTTAATTGACACTTGCGACTAGTGTCGGTAATATTTCGATATTCAATTTCAAATTGTTTCAATATAGTAGCACTGTACAATTAAATTATTTTATGTAGTTACTGCAGTGAAGACAAGAACGGTTAAAGAAATATTAGACGGCAAGAATTATTAGATATTTGATCTATTTCGATCTATTGGATGTTAAAAATTAAAATAATAAAGTAAAATAATTAAATAAGCTTTATAATATTTGTTTAATGTTGTACCGATTTTCCCATGTTTTATCCCGGTTTTTCACATTTTATGGGAAAACTCTCTGGAAATTCGAAAAATGACCTTTCTAAAGTACCTCGCTAGTGAAATTTTTTTTTAGATACATTGTCATCATTAAAAGTTAGAGCAAAATTGTTGGTAGAAAAGTTGTGTACAGGAAAAATATTGTAATATTTTAGTAACATGTTTCATACATTTTTTTTTCGGCTTTTCAAATTTGATGCTCCCACGCCGATTTACTTTCAGAAAAGGTGCTACAACGTAGAAATCTGAACTAGTCTTCTAGTAGAAAAGTTGCGCACAGATAAAAAAAAATCTTTGTAAAACTAAAAGCTCATTCGTTCCACTCAGAATCTTAAATAACAAAAATGTTATTAGGTAATACGTTTTTTTCAATTTTGATTAAAACAATAATATTTCATACCTGAAAAAAAAATTGTACAAGTGTATAAGGTAACTTATAATATTCAATCCAATCTACTATTTACACAAATACACAATAGATTGAAATAAATTTGTTACACATCAATAGTGAATTGTCAAGCATTATCCGATTTTAAAATATGTGTGATACCGAGTTTATAACTTTTTTTTTCAATTAATGTTACCCTAAAAATACTGCGTTTGGTCAGTATTACTTCCGTAAATAAATAGTGTCAAATAAATTTGTAATTTTTGATTGGTTAATTTTGAAAATCAATACAGAAAAATTAATTCGTTACATAATATTTATCCATTACTTCATTTTTACCGCAAAAAGAGCTGATACTGCTATTGAATGTGCCACTGTTGTAGGTAAGACTTCGGGAAGGTAGGATACATAAAATTATTTAATTTATATCTGTACGCATCGATAATAATAATTTTTAATGAAGTACGATTCTGGGCGAAGTACAATTAAAATATACTTAGAAACGCCGTATTTTTTACAATTTTGTCAAATTTTACATTTAAAATACTTATAAAATCACTACTACATTAGACTCAATTCAAGGCTGGTGCTAGCAATTATTGTAAGGGAGGAGTGGGAATGTATATGTACAACTTTTGACGAATTTTTTTTTGCTTATCGGCCTTTCCACACAACATTTTTTGGACCCTGCTGTAGCGCTCTCTATATTTTTACGGGAATTATTAAAAGGCTAATAACATTTTATTTATTTTCCTGTAAATGTTAAATAAATTAAATTTTCGATTAACTCAGCAATTTTTTTTATACTTACCGTCTAGAAATTATTTTTTTATTAGAGGGGTGGCTCCCTCAGCGCTTGTCCTGAATCAACTTTTTTTACCACAGTTTATTATGAACCTCGTGTTAAATCTCTAAGTATTTTTATTTAGCCAATTTTATTCATTTAAAACCAAATAAAAACTAAAAACACTTAAAAATGTCAATCGCCTAAAAATAATACTAAAATCACTAAAATTTCTCAAAAATTATAAGTATACAGACAGAAAAAATAAAAATAAAAACCGCATATATTGCTTTGCTTAGAATCTAAAAGAACAAATTGTCAGTAAAATCGTTCACGTAAATAACTATATAAATATATTTTGAGTATTAACTTTTATATTAATCTTTCCATGGAATATACTTTATTCAATTGCATTCAATGTTTTTTGTTCTTTACGAACTGCAACACGAATACCAGACGTCCAGGAATAATATTTTGTAATAACAATGCTTTATCACCGGCACTACCTACACTACCATCTTTATTATACTTATATCGGTATTTTTCTTTTATACTTGAAGTGCTTATTTTTCACACTTTTTCAGGTATACTCTATTAATAACAGATGTTTCGTTCGTGAAATGTTTGGTAAAATTTGGCTTGTTAGAAATTTAAAATTTAATGGTCGCCATCTATTCGGTATAGTATTAACAAACGCATATAGCTGCGATAATTTACGCGACACTCAGTGACGGATATAATAGTTGTAAAATATTATAATGAAGTCGTATCCATCAACAAGTCGGTAAAATATAAAGCTGGGGTGCAAAATCGGAATTGCAAAAGTTTGTTTGCAGTTTTATATGCGAGTCGATAAAAAAAAAAAAAATGCATATAGTAACTCGTATTATACTCGTCTGACCTAATTATTTTAGATAATTGCTTATTGCACGTAAATGAACATAGGTACTTGCAACGTAAATAATATTTAGATGTGCACAGATAATAAATTACCTAGGCGTCTAGGTACCTATATGGTGTTAAGTATAGTTGTTTGCCGTTCAGACATTGGTAGCACAGTAACACTTGAATAAAAGGCATACGTTAATCCGTATTTATACCTATTAAATAATTACATATAGGATATCATATGCTTATGTAATAATATATAATACAGGGTCTTTCAAATTTTATGTTACCGGTTTAAGAGTAGAAGTAGGTACCTATATAAGTATAGTATATTCATATCTATTTATTCCTAATCACAAAACTGTAACGTGGAATTTGGATGACTGTATAATATATACATGAATAATAAAAAAGTATCGACATCACTCTATATTATTTAGTATTAACTAAACTTTAAGTTTATTCAAATGATATCCTAAATATAGGTACCTATAATATTTACAAGGGTTACTTTGATAATGCATTATATGAATCGATATCCGGGATATAGGTCTTATCAATAAAAAAAAACAAGACACTTAAATCTACTCTCGAGTCTACCACTGAGCTCGTTTGGATCGAGTAAATACCTATACTTTACACGTGATAAGCAAAAAAAAAAAATGATAAAATGTAATATAAAAAATGTCTATTTAATTGCTTCAATCGAGTAGGTATACATGGTTTTCTTTTAACAGATAATGGGATCAGTATGGGATTTATAATATTATTTTACCGTACGAATTTAATTTTTATTCTGATGTCATCTAATCAATAATAACAGTGTCTATGTAGTATTATAACCATAAGTATTTTATGTAGCTACTAACTATACCTCCCAGTGTCATAGGTATAGTTTTAAAAATAATTGTTACATGCGATTTGTAAATCTATAGGTATTCATTATCCTAATAAATAGATCAACTTATAAATAGAGTTTAGTCTATAGTTTACAACTATTACTTAGTTAACTTTTATACTATTTGAACCTATTTAGGTAGTTTTTAACCTTATAAGATAAAACCACATTCAATCGTAGGTAACCTACCTATCTATAACGGACACAGGTAATGGGTACTGCAGCACGTTTGTAAAAATTTAATTTATATAGCCATATATGTATATATATTGTATATAAATCTACTAAGAAGTTTATCACAATTAGATAGGTATTGTATAGGTACCTATAAGTATTTTATTATAGTATCTAAACCTTTTTTTTGTGAAAGTTGTTTAACTTAAAAGTTTTACTTTTCATAAATGAAACTCTACTTTTACGGTTTGCACATTAGCAAGAGTGTAAAGATAAAAGTTTGATAAGTACGTAGATAATTTAATTTATCAGACGATAATTTTTACGATTTTTTTTCGAAATTTGAATTATAAAAACCTATATTACTTTTCACTTATATCGTAAGATACCAAGGCCTTTATTGTCTCTACGATTATTTTTTACTGAATTACAACAATAAAAACAAAATAGACAATAACAGAATCCACTTTGATACATTTATCCGTTTTTACCCAATGTTAAAAAAATTAAGAGCTGATACTGAGAATGGGTGTGCTACTATTATAGATGGGCAACGGTGGTTGGAAATCACAACTTTAAACATAGTGCTTTACGGAAACTAATACACTGATATTGAATTAGTCAATAACTTTTTTTTTATTAATGAGTTGAGAGTTGATTTTTTTCTATTTGTAATCCAGTTTCATTATTTCAGTTTTTGAGAGATGGGCAAAAGTTTTCACCGGCCCATAATAAGACTGAAAAAAAAACCGCTCACTAAATTATACCTCACAATTACATTTTTATCTCAATACAAATGAAGTGTACAGGGAAAAAAAACAGAAAGGTCACTTTTTTTCAAACTGAGAAAAACCCCTTTTAATTTAAAAACGTAACAATTTTTTTATTTTACAAAGTAAAAAGCTCGGATTAAATTTAATGTTAAACATTGGAATTTAGTAACCACAACATAATAATATATTATATTATTAACCAAGGCCATAACCGTGTATTAACCGTGTAGCTACATAAACCAAAATATTTATTTGGTTATAAAATCGACTATCTGTTTTCTTTTCCTGTAGGCCTAAACTTCTGGCATTCATTACTTTCGATAAATCTGGGTTTTTCACCCATTTTGATCGCATAAAAGATACTGCACGTCATTACAAATTATTTAATATCAATATCGCCATTTTGGAAAAAAAAGTGACTTTTCTGGGTTTTTCCCTGTATCCTTCAAATATCCATATTATATAATTTTATGCTTTCCAACCTATTCCTAAATAATCAACCAATTTTTTTAAAAAGTTGTTCACAGGAAAAAAAAATTAAACATCATTGTAAAACCAAATCACTCTACTCAGAATCTAAAACTTTAGCAATATCAATCATATAACATAATGACATGAATCATGTTTGCATTCTTGCGGCCCAAAACTAAACAGACACCTGTAATCCATACCTGGTCGATAACGGTCCACTGATGACAAGGGGGGATCAAATGCCTTCCCTGCCTCTCCTCAAATTACGTTACTATTTGTAACAATAACAAACTACTAAAACGTTCTTAGTCCTTAGTTGTCCGCAGGTAAGTTTTCAAACCCCGTAAACATGAAAAACTTTTACACGACGCAATATTCGTAGGAATTTAGCAACAATTGGCAGCACGAAAATGATAGAGAATATAAATGTAGGTACCTAAAATTATTTATAATACTTACGACGATAATTGCTAACTATTTCATAACGTTATATACCTATTTTATCATTAGTTCAGTTTTGTTTTCTTTTATCAAAAAAAATTCAGCAAAACAATAAAATAGAATTATATTTGCATAGAATTTGAATTTTGAGTTCAGTTTCAGCAGGAACAAAAGCATATCTTTGCATCTGCTATAATTTGCCAGAGGGTGTAAGTGCAAATTTTTACGCTCCCGTAATTACGCCATTGGCATTACAACTATCACTACATTTCTAAAAAAAAAGGATTTCCTACAATCATCGATACTTTTTTTATAAGGGTAAGGCTTTACAAAGTTCACTTTTTTTTTTTACAAAACAGTGCGTTAAACTTTTTCGGACTTATAAAAGGGAATATTTAGATTCGGAGCGTAGCGAGGAATTTATTGGTTTTACTATGTGTTTTTTTTGTGTCTATGAGCAACTTTTCTACCAACAATCTTGCTTCGAAGTACCTTTGGTTTTTGATTTTCTTGGTAGAACACATGTAACCTAGTGTCCTCCTTCATTTAAGGTATGCAACTACTAGTAGACAATTATCATTGAATAAGTTGTCGGGTAACAAGGTTTTTTTTTTCAAGTAAATAAGTAGGTACCTGACTATTTAATAATTATTAGCCATTAGGACAGTTATTTATACACCCTAAAAATCTTTGTATTTATAGATATATACTAAAAATAACAAAGTAATAAAGAATTATATGTACCCTAAAAAAAAAATAACAATTTACTTAATTGAAAATTTAGTTCATTGATAAAAACAATTGTATTTTATTATCATTATTTAGTAATAAATATTTCATCAAAACCACGAGTAACTACTAATGTTATCAACTCAACTGATGTTATTTACGAGTCTTGAACAATTATTTGAGTTTCAATTTTTTGCACCCCTTTCCAGTCCACTAGGGACAGATTTAGGTGAAGTTGGTTTTATAATTATTTCTTAAGAATATTTATTTAAGTCACATATGACAATATTTATATAGGTACTTTCTATTTGTAAAACACAATTCTATATGATAGTACCTCCTGGATTTGATTGTTTTTATGTAGTAAGTAGAAAATATAAAATGCTATTTAATAAGCAAAACATAATATATTTGTTTATTTGTTTGGAATAGTGGAGCCCTACACAATATATTCCACCCAAAGGACACCACATACCCTAAATCTGCCTCTGGATTATGAATAAAGTAATAAAGAATGATTGAAATTTATCGGCATAATAAGAACACCTACAATAGGCACATCAAAACAATATTATCCCGACATAAATAGAAATACAAATAATTTTTATTAATTAAAAAACATAGATACAAGTATTATATACAAATAATTTTATTAATTTTCCTGAATGTGACGTTTAATATATTTCAAATAATATAATAAATAATAATTACATAGTTTTTTCATTTTCAAAATGTTCAATCAACTCCCATAAAAAAAAAAAAAGAAAACATTAAGACTAAAACGATATCTTTATTTAATCATATTATCATACATTAATATATAGACCAGAGGCTACATACATAGCCCCTTTCGACTATTTGACTATATTAACAAATAAATAATCAAAACAAAATATTCACAGTTTTTATTAATACTAAGATACATTTCTAAAAAGAAATAAAAATTCAAAATGCACCTTGTTTCGTTTATATATCATACACAATGTACATTTTTTTTTCCGTTTGGTTTTTTTTTTGTATAATCAAAAATTAGTTATGTCGAAAATGTCCACTCGACACAGCAATAAAAAATACCAAAATTATCATTATAGAATTGCTACGAAGGGGCGGCATAGGTAGGTATATCATAATGTAATATACAATACAATTTGTTTAGAAAACAAAAATAAAAAAAAGAAGATTAATAATATACACAAAATGGGAAAGGAAAAAAATATGCATTAAGTTGAAAGATAAAATCCTTAGACATCAGATAATTGCAGTTCATTGAGTTCATAATATACTTATTTATAATATCTCATGAACAAGAAGTCATTTTGTACAGTACATTTTTATTAGGTAAGTTGCAATATGTTCTAAAGGACGAAATTGATACACAAAAAAAAAAAATTACAACTTACTAATATTAATATAATCACTAACATAAAAGGTTAGAGAAAAATAGATATTTATATAATATAATTACAATTAAATAAATATTTATCCCAACATAATACATGCATACAAATATATAAGTATAATATTAGACACAATATAATATATAATATTATATAAATATATTTTTCTTAAAAGAGTGAAATATAAATGAGATTTTAAATACAATAGTATATTCTTTGTTGGTATCTTGTTTGGTTATATTATTAATCTTTGCATTTTGTTTACCAATTACTTTATGGTTGCCAATATATAACACCAGTACATAATATTAAGTGAAAACATTTTGGTTGGATCTTATCACGTTCTTTTATTATAATGAACTAATTTATTCAGGGACAGCTGTTGTTAGGTAAAGTTTGTTTTACTTATTTACCTAGTTAATTCATTGCAAAGCCTTTGTTATAATATATACAGGTATATTATAAATTAATAGAGTTAATTATGATAAGAAATGTAATTATTTATGACATTTTAGATAAAAATTATTTTTTATCAGTCCATTATATATTTACGAACACTAAAACATTTACAATTAAATAAAAATTGATTAATCTATGAAATTCCTAATAGGTTCAATTATGATACTATTTCGTGCAAACTGTGGGTTATGATCAATATAACATGTTTTCAAACTTTATTCTAAAATCAAATTTTGGACTGTAATATTTAATTCAAGATAAGTTCTTTAACAATTTCCATTAAGCCTTAGTCCTTAAGTTTAATCCCTACTGGTTGTTAATAAACATAGATAACAATTGAAAAATTTTTTTTTATTTTTTACATTTTTTTTTAACAAGTATTGCAATTATTCACTGACAGAAATAACTCTAACAAAGTTGACGAAAAAATCTATCAAAATGGAAAAGACAAAAAAAAATAAAAACAATAACAAAAGATGACAATCTAATGAACCCTAAAACATTGACCGACACACGCACACAAGTTAAAATTAAGGAACGAATTTGAGCCAAATCACATCATAATATTAGTTGTATACAATTTGTGTGTTATCCTTTGGCACATTTTGTTCTAAGCTTAAAAATGTCTCAAGACTTACACGGGACATTAAACCATTATATATAAAATAATATTACAGTACACATAATACTTGTATGAACATTTAATGAGGACTGGAAAAATAATTTATATAAATGTATATTTTTTTTTTATATATAGTGTGTTATATAGGAATTGTATTGATTTTAAAAGTGTCATTATTGTGTATCAAATATTAACTTTAACAAAAAAAAGTTGTAAGGGTCATACTTTAATAAAATTGTAAAATTAAAATAATTAAATTTCAATAATTATTAAAAAACAAACAAAAGTTATTTTATAACATACTTTTAGTACTATTGAAGTAATTGGTATATTAATAATAATAATAATAATAATAATAATAATAATAATAATAATAATAATAATATTAATAATAATAATAAACAAATTAAATATAATAATTTTACTACAAGCAAATAATATCAAGTCTACTCTCATAAAATTTTCTTTAAATAATTGAATATCTTAAAAAATGTATATGTATTTAATATTATATAACAAAGAACAAGGAAATAATATAAATAGTGAGGTTTTGTTATTTTTGCATAATTGTAAAGAAGAAAATAAATAAACATATTAAAAGAATTGAGAGGATCACTTTCATAATATATGTATAAGTATACATTTAATATGTATTTGTCTTCGTAAAATTATACATTTGAAATATTAATAAATATGATTTGACAATTTTTTTTTTTTTTTGTTATACACATTAAATTCCAACAAAAATTTTAAATTTATAAAAAAAAAAAACAAAGATAAAACTTTTAATTATATTATTAATGAACATAAATAATAATAAAAACCCAAACATTTGATTTTAATTTTAATTTTTTTTTGTTGTCTCAGTATAAATATTTTACTCAAATTTATGTTCAATGATTTTTCAAAACAAATTATGATTATTTGTATATATCATCTGCTCAAATAATAAATAACTTTAGAGGTTGATAACTAATCACATTTAAATACAAACACTTAATTTTTAATATTTTTAGTATTCTAATTGAAAAGGGGTATTATATTGTTTTAGCATATTTAAAATCAAATTATGTTCAATAATTAAGCAAAATGTTTTCTCAATAATACTATTACTACACTAATATATTTGCTTATCTTAATGTATTACATTAATTTCTATTTTATAATAAACACTTTAAACTCTACTAATGTGTAATAAACTAAATATAGAAATCGAATGAAAAAGTGTTAAAATAAATAAAACTGACATAATCTATGCAGTTTCAGAACGCATATTTTAGAATATTATACTTATTAATTAAATATAATAGACCTAAGAAGTTGCTATTTTCTAAATTTATTTCATAATAATTACAATAGTGAGTAATATTTGTGGAATTTGTTAATAGTTTTAATCTGTTTTAATTGGATACATATTTGGGGAGGGGGGGGAGTCAATGTTAAAACAATTGTGAAAAAATGATTCTTATAGATTTTTAAACCAAAACAGTTGTGAAACACAGTGATTTTTGTATCAAATCTTAATTATGATTTATTACATACATTTGTTACCTTAAAAATTCCATACATTTTTTTGGAGTGTCCAATTTAAGTTATATCATTGATTATAAATATTTATATTTATAATCAATAGTCATATGTAATAATTTGACCAATATAACATTAACATTGCATTTATATATAGTCTTGATTTTGCAGTTTTTGAAATAATTTCTATACCTGAGGTAACTGATTTAATTGCACAAACCCAGTTAAAATGTATATAATAATCACAATACTTTTGGACACATCATAAATCAACCGATAGGAACCCACGAACCATTTGAACAAATAAAATACCAATGTACACGAAAACAAAAATTACTTAGGAGGATAAATATTGGTAACGTGAAAATATTGTATTACTCTAATAATATAACAATAATATTGGTTGAGCAAAAAGATGACATTGAACAAATTCGAGTTAAAATCGCAAAATTTACGATATCGCCAATCATTTGGAGAATAGTTTTAATGAACAGAAGTAGAAGTTTTTAAAAAGAAAAAATATAAATTTTGTATAAGATTCTAATGTGCCATTGTATACGAAGATAGTAAATTTAATACTCTGTGGTAACTTCAGCGTATTATTTCATACTGATAATTAAAAAAAAAATATACGTATTATATAATATAATATATAGGTATTAAAATAAAGTAGAGTATTTACAATTTAATTAATCGAATTTAGGATATAAAATAAAAATGTAATATGATTATTGGGTAGATAAAAGATAAATATTATGAGATAATAACTCAAACTATTCTCTTAGTTGCATACAAGTCAATGAACCGTTCCCTGAATATATAACCAAGTATTATAATATTTACAATTAATATTATTATAAACAATAATTGATAAAAGAGATTACAATGCGATGGTTGAACAAAAATCTGAGAAAATATCGCAGTCTTTTACAGCGTTTCCGCGAGGAGTTTAATAGTTACCACCGCCATATCCAATGTCCATACGATTTACAGATAAATAACCACCACTTGACTGGATATAGGGTGAAACTCCATTACCACTATTATTATTACCATATGAGGACATTGAGTTTTGAGGTGGATAAGGGAAATTCGGTGTTGGCATATGTATGTTATGTGTATTATGTGCATATCCATTTCCAGGTGGTCCTAACCCACCGTTAAATTGCATTGAGCTGGCATACTGATTATTGTATGGCTGTTGGTACTGCTGCTGTAATCTATCCATATCCATCATAACACCACCAGAATGATGATGGTTATAATTTATTGGAGGTGGTGGTGGTGGGTACGAGGATGTCAAGTTGCTGACAGAAAATGTTGATGGTTGTGACATCGAGACTTGTTGTTGATGATGATGATTACCACCATTTGTTAATGAGCTGACTGAAAAATTATTCATATTTCCTTGTGACGTACAAGGTGATGTTGAATAAGAATAATTTAAAGAAGGGGAGCACGAATAATCATTTGGCATATAACCTGAATTGGATTCATCCATATACTGATGATGATGATGTCCACCATGCTGAACATCATTATCATTCATATTAGGAATTTGTTCAACCAAAGACTCTAAGCCAGATAGACTTTTTGCTGTCACATCTTGACTATTTGTAATCTTTTGTTGATGTTGATGTTGTTGTTGAGGGTATCCTGTAGGTGGAGGAGGATACACAGGAGACTCTGCTGGTGGATATGCTGGCGATCCTGCTACAGAATCAACATTGGCTGAGTATTCATCATAAACATGTGGTGGAGGATAATGATGCATATCAATCTTTGTATTGGTTTTCTGTGGTTGTTGAGGTCCACCGACAGAGTTATTAAACTGGCATTCCATTTGTGAAGGTCTAGAGTGTTGATCAACACTGATTAGATCTTCTTTGGTCACTCCGCTACTATGTTGACTGCTATGCGGACTATTATCTTCGGCTAGCAGACTAGCTGGTGGTTCGAAATCGGGTGGTCCCAAACTAGGAGATGCTGGAGATCGTGATCCTAAATTATGTTCTGAAGAAATAGCTGCACTAATTTCCGATGACAAATCAGAGTGGGTAAAAGAAGGAGCTTGTGGTGACTGAGAGTACCTGTGTTGTTGTGATTGAATAGGTGAACGGTGATGATGAAAATTTGGATTGTTTCCACTGCTACCACCACCATTGGTACCACCACCTCCACTTCCTCCACCACCACCACTATTAGATATAGGAGAATGCGAAGAGCTCTGGTTGTTGTATATATTATTTATAACGTTATTGCCACCATATAACTGTGATAAGTTCATTGGAGACTGAGTTGGTGGCGAGAAACAATTTGATAATTGGGTTGATGGGTTACTGTGTTCACAAGACAACACTGGTGGCACTATACTATTTGCTGGTGGTAACTGATTTGGATCTGGTTTAATTTTTTTCGGCCTCCCTCTTTTCTTTTTAGGCATTCCTTCTCGGTTTTCAACTACTGGAGGTTTAGGGCGTTTAACTTTCACTTCTTCAGGTGCACCATCTTTATTTTTTATTTTTTTTGGTCTTCCTCGTTTCTTTTTTTGCACTACAGGTGGTTCATCTTTGACATCAACAATACTTTCTACTGTTTCTTGATTATCAACTACAGAATTATAATTATTAAAATATACTGATGCCACTTCATCTTTAGGTTCATCTTTGATATCTGGCTCGTAATAATTTTTTAATTTGGTAAATGAGAATACAACTTCGCTATCATCAATTTCAGCAACTAGGCCATTTAAATAATCTCGAAATTTCTTTAATGCTGCATAAAATGGTACCTTATCTGCAGCTCTTGGCAATTGAGCACATCGAGCACTAGATGATGGCATAACCCACATGTACTAAAAATCATTACACATAATATAAATTAATAAACAATATAAACCTATTTAAATATAATATATTTTCAAATACAATTTTATTAAATGTTAAATAATTAGAGCAGCTGTAAACAAATTAAATTATAAATTACTTGAGGTAATTTTTGTACACTGAGCATTTTACCAAAAAGTAATTTTGTCATGGAACTATAAATTTTTATACCTACTAAATGATTACATAAAAATACAATACAATTTACAACAAAATGTAGATAATCATCAATGCTAATATAAATATAGTACTGATGATAACAACAATATTGTTTATGCTGAAATGTGTTTCAGTGTTTTGTTTGATTATTTAAAAAAAATTGAAGTTAAAATAAATTTAATCACATTTTTTTTATTTAACTCATCAAATATTTAAAAATTGTGTGGCAATTATAAGTACTTAACCAAAAATATAATTAAATCATTACATCAGTACTAATTTTATGTAAACCTTGATTAGAAATGTTGTATTTTATAACAAGTATTATTAATAATCACAAGGCTATTTTTATTATTTAATTATAATTTAATTAATTTATATCTCATAAAACAAAATGAAAAAAGTTGGTGAATTCTCCAATATTTAATTTAACAAGTTGACAATGTATATCAGTGAAAAAGAAATATACATATAAATATACACATATTTAAACCCTAAAAATAAATTGTTTTAACCAGTTGATAACAAAAAATCTAATAGGACAATATTTAGATGCTAACTGAGAAGCAATTTGATCTAAAGACTCTACAAAAATGACAGTAATGAGGGACAAGATAATAGCTCCTCATAGTCCACCAAATAAAAATTCTATGGTCGAAAATGACCTTCATGACAGCCAACATGTTTAAAAGTTAAGTATTTTAATAATATTGTATGTTAATTAAATGTTAAACATAAAATTTGCAAGATCATGATACAAACATATTTATAAATGAAAATATATATATTAATTATATAATTAAGATTTAAATTATAAATTATTTCTCACTGTATTTGTTCCATCTACGAGTTCTGGTTGACGACCAAATGTGAAATCTTTTTTACCAGAAAAAACTTCGAAAATAAGTTTCCCATTAAATACTGCAATTTTTGGTTTAAACCGCTGTAATTTTTCCAAAAGAATCTGACTTCCTAAAAGGTAAAAAATAATTAATGTAATTTAATAAAAATTGTACACAAATTGTCCCCAAATATACAATAGTATAAAGTGGTTTTTAAAACAAATGACCTAACAACAATTCAATAACTAAGCATTATTATGAGTTAGTGAATTTTGATTATAAATAAATATAGTTTATAATAAGTTATTTTATATATTAAAACTGTATTATAAATTTACTAGCAAAATTATTTTGCTGACTGCATGAATTAGGCAGCTCTTTTTCTGTGGAATGCAAGAAATACAACAATACATTTTTCGTGCTATACTATTAATGTGGTCATTGAATGACCAGAATTTAAAATTATTTTAACAATCATATAAATTAAATTTTTTGCATAATGTTATATTTACTTTAACTATATATTACTAATAATAATAATAAGGTAGTATAAAATATTTTATCTTATTGATGTTACTGGTTTTCTATTACCTAAATAAACCATATAGGTACCTACTGTCAATATTATATATTGTTTAATATTTAGTCATTTAAGTCGGTTTTACACAGTGAACAGTGCATTCAAATATTTTTTATAAGTATACTTATTCTATAAATATTATTAATTAATCACGGATTCACAGAGGATGGTTCAAAAAGAAAAAGAAGCAATTCAAATATTAAAAAAATATTAATTATAAGGAAACATAGGCGATATTATCATGTCATTGATAAATTTGAATTAATTGAGGTAGCTAGATGCTCGATTATCAAAGAATTATGGTAGCAATTGAAAATTTTACTAATATTATTTGTGACATTCATGAGGCCAGGGGACATAAAGGGGAGACAAAAAAGAACAAGAAAATAAAGGAAAACTACTCCAATATCCTATTAATAGCTGCTGTAAATAATTTCATTGCCAATTTCAACAGTTATATAGAGAAATCAATCAAAAAAAAGGTAGGAGGCGTTGTTGCCTGTTATACTGCCTATTTTAGCTTCCTCCCATGAATAAGCAAGGGCAAGTGGACCTTATTAACTTTCATAGTTTACCTGATGGCCATTTTAAATACATTCTTCATAACAAAGACCACTTGACTAAGTTTTTATTATATTGACCTTTGAAGTTACAAAAGAATTATTGAACATATTTATGTTTTTTGGTGCACCAAGTGAATAGAATGGAATTTTTTTTTTAATGACCAATTTTCTTAATTCAATGCATCAATTTAGTTTAAATTGAAAAGTTAGGTTAGGTTTAAACTAAAGGTAATGCCTATTTCAAAAAAATTAATGACAATATTTTTTTCAGAATTTTTATTACCAATCATTTATTAGGACATAGATTTTAATACAGTTCAAATATAAATTATTGATTATATTCTGGTATAAAAATGCTAAATATTAAAATGAGATTAAGTACAAAATAGATTTTTTAAAAATTGTAAAATTTACTAAAAAATGTAAAATTTATTTTACTATATATTATAAAATTATACTAAAATGTTTCAAATATAAACATTTAACTCATTTTGATATACTTGTACAACAGAAGAATGTACTAAATAATATGAATAATAAATTTAGGACACTAAAAGTTTCAAAAGTAGTAATTTAATATATTATACAATATCACAAAGTTGTAAGTTTAAAGCAAGTATGTCACATCATTTTAATTATATATTTGTTTAAGTTAAAGGCTTATTTTAATTTCAGTAATTATTATTTTTTTATTGATTTTTATAAGCTACAGGATAACTTATGCACCATTTAAGTAATATGAATAATACATAATAATAAATATTGTTGATTTTAAGACTAGTACTATGCTATAGACAGTCAGTCACATTTCATTATTCTATAAAAAGATAGACTTATTACAAACATGAAAACAAACCTTCTTTAATTTCTTTTCTTGTGAGATCAGCACTGCCCTTGGTAGCTCGCTCTACCATATTAGTAAAACCAATACCATTTTGAAGTAGTTTGTAATCATCATCAGCAGTCATTGGTTCTGGTGTAAGACCAGCTAGATATAAACATTTCCCTAAGAATAAAAATATAAAATTATAAACAGTTATCACAAAAAATATAATTAAGTTTTACTTACAAAAATGATTTCCAGGGCCTGCATAATGATGACCTTTATAAGCAGCGAATAAACCAGGATTTATACCAATCTGGAAATGTATAATTCCAATCAATAAAATGTATTATTTGATATTTTCTTAAATAAATAAATTAACAATTACAAATTATTTTAAAGAAATTTTGTATAATATATTTAATGTCATATCTACATCTCATAACATATAACATATACCAAAAAATAAATGTTATAATAATATTCATGTTCATACCAAATTGAAATATGTTATTATATTAATCTGTTATTGACATAATAACAGCAGTAATATGTGTGATTTTAACATTAAATAAATTTAAAAAAAACTAAATGAAGGTTTACCCTTCATTATTTAATAGAAAAAAGTATAGTGATAATGATCTTTTAAGTGATGTAATGATTCCTTATCGAAAAAAGCTTAGAAAAACTACTTTTTTAAAAAGTGACATATTTTTATGAAAGAACATACAAATAAAACTTAAAATGCATAATTTAGGAACTTCTATTTCATTTAATTAAACTAAAAATTTTTTTTTAAATATTTATTAATGAGCAGTCCATATTTATAAGTAATAATTTGGAACTCAAGACCGATCATCATGTTGTATGTTATCTACTTCTCAGATGATGAATGTTGGTTGGACATTGATGGTGTACTGTTGTCCTAAGTATGTATAGGGTACCAAACCCAATTTCTAGATAAACTAGTTTATCTTTTTTACCAGATGTGTTTAGCCTTTAAAACACTGATATACATGTATATGTATATAAATTGTATGGTTTAACCAATAACAGATACAGAACATTAAATATACTACGTTGAGGGAAAGGAAGGTAACATTTTGTGTCAAAGAATTAAGTTGTTTTCAGACTCAAATCTTCCCCTCCCCCAAAAGGGATGGTGTAGATTGCGGTTGCAGTAGATATGTTTTCAGTGTTAATTAATAACTTTTAAAAAGAAATGTATCTCATATTATAGTTTATATTTAAATGTAATTAAATAATGCATATTTTAAAAAAGTCTATTTTTATTGCACCACTCTTCTAGAATTGTATAAATAATTGTAGAGTTTAAGATAATTTGAGATTTATTCATTTGTCAAATTTTTTAAACTAAAATAAATAAATAAACTTAATTAATTAATTAATTTTCTCAGTAGTTTGAAATGTTATTTGTTATTTGATTTTCTAGCACTATTTACTGTCCATTGAAGAATATAATACTATATAATCAAGGTCATTTTTATAGGATTTGTATAACAAGTAATTTAACTTTGTTAAATAACACTGTTACTTAGGTGTAGATGCGGCATAATATAATAATTATATTATATATGTAGGTATCTAATAATGAAGTTTAAAAAGACTAAATTAAAAATTCTCAAAAAAAAGTTTAAACATGACAATTAGATTATATTATACTCACAATTACAATATCCAAATTATTGGTTAAATGGTCGGGTAAAGTGCGCTTTGAAACTTCTTCTTCGGGCATACCATTGAATCTATCGTGTTTCTTTCTCTCCTTATACACTTTGGCAGGATTTAACATTTTATCTTTTGGCAACATATGTTGCATTAATCCAAATGCTTGATCAGGATTTAAACATTGTAAACTAAAGATACATCATTAACCAGTTTAGATACAAAACTACATAACAATAATATTAATTATATATATATATCAACTTTACTTCATTTGATCCTCTGGTTTAAACTTTTTCTTTCTGCCTCGCTTTTTTGGCAAATGTTGTAACATCATTTCTTCAGTGTACTGCATGTTCTGTTGACCATGATGTTGCATTTCTTCATCTACAAAACTGTATGGATCATCAGGCATTTCATACTTAATCTGGTGTTGTTGCATGTTGTTCATTTGATGATGGTGGTGAGGATGTCCGTGGTGGTGTGGATGCATGTGTGCAGTCATATGTTGCTGTTGATGATGGTGCATCGGAGGTAACTGGTTCATGATATTACTATGATGCTGAGCTGCAGCTGCTGCTGCTGCTGCTGCTGCAACAGCTACTGCGGCAGAATGTTTGGCAGCGGCTTGTTCGGCATCAGTACCACCACCACTCGTTTCGTATCCATCATCAGCACAAGTAGGTTCTTGTTTCACAGAAGGTGCTTGCTGAGTTGCTCCATTATTAATATCACACCCACCATAATTGTTAGACCTGTTAACACAATACATAGAATGAATAACTTAATATTTATTTGAATTGAGAATCTTAACTGGAAGTACTTTTGAATTGAAAAATATAAATATAAATTTTAATTAAACTAGGTACTACATTTAAATTGATACTCATTGATTAATGCATTTAAAAGGCATAATCTACAACTTTTACAAAAAAAAAAAAAATTTGACAGTAGTTTTTTTTTTATTATATGCGTTTTAAGTTATATTCTGACGGAAATTGTAAAAACAACACCATTTCAAAATACTGAAGAAAATATCTGAGTTTGTCTCAGAATCGTACTTTGTCAATAATGATTTACCGTAGTGTACATTTTTATTTTCCCAAATACCCACCTATAACAGGTGCAAACCCATAAACAGTAACAGATTTATATTTTTTTAATATACCTATATGTTTAAATTATAATATAGGTACCTAGTTTAATAGACGTACAAGAGAGGGGAAACCAAAAAAGAGGAGGTTGGATGTGATTGAGAATGGCGGATGTAGAGGATTGGAAGGTAAAGATCAGACAAGTAGCGATTTTAAGACGAGGGTGGCCGAACCCAAATAGTTGGGATGAAGACGAAAGAGAAGTAGAAGTAGAATATTAAACATAATACAATATAGTATATCGTACCTTCGTGGTATAAGTAATGATAAATTAACTTTTACAAATAAAACAGCTTTAATTTTTTTCATTCGCAGATGCATAATACATGATAGGAAAAATAAAATATTTAAGACTGAGACTTTTTAAAATTCAAATTAAAAATATGACGTACGAGTAGTATATTGGTACTTGTATGATTTAAATTTATAATTAAGTTCAAGGAATCTTAAAAAACGCTCATTGTTAATGTAATAAACAAACGTGTATTCAAATGTTCCTTTGACAAAGGTTATTAATTTATATTGTAATACAGTGTCATGCCTAGCTAAATTGTCACTTGGTGCCAGAAAAAATTATTGATGAGCATAAAAAACAAATTAAAAACGCTTTGGGCGTTCACTCATACGTTTAATGTAAAAATATTCAATTACAGAGCTTGACAAATTTTCATTAACGTGCCTGCGGTGATCAAAGCGCCCGCTCGCACCCCCCTAACACACCGCCTTGTGGCAATACATTATTTTGATATTTCTATGATTCATTATTTATTTAAGTATTTTCTGTACCTAATCAATCATTATTATTAAATACATCGTGGACGTCATAAATCTCACAAAAATCCAATATTAATGTAAATAGTGATGAGTTAGGACAGAAGTTTACCTTGCAAAAATAAAAACAATAACCAACTTGTGTACGAAATAATATGTTTGTATTTGGAGTACTTACGCGGACAAATAGCCGAAATTCATTATAGTCCAAAATCAGCAATAGTCCGAGTCTCAATATTCGGGTAACTGGTAATTTGTTTGTAATTGGAATAATAACCGGACTACCGGAGTACGCAAGTGATTCAGCGCCATATTCTAGCCAAACGTGAAAACGTGGAATTTTAATCAGAGTTTGTAATGAAAATATGATAACCGACCGTCATTGGCCGATTATCGACGATCGGTTTTTTCGGTAAACAGAATTTCAATTTGAAAATAGGCTGATACACCGTCTTTGTTTGCGCGTCGATATTTATTAATATGCCGCGTATCGATAAATTACGGGCTAGGCTATTCGTATCGAATGTAACGGATACGAGAAACCCGGACAATTTAAAATAAAAATTTCGAATATATTAATTCATAATAACAAGTTATTGTTATAAAATCGTAATGATATTATCGGAGTAACAAAATATTACGTATACGGGGATAATAAACAGTGTTTTAATTGTTGACGAGAACGTCATATTTTTCGGGTTGTAATATTATTTGCGGAACATCTAAGGTAAATATTATTATTATTAACTGGTATCCGGTGTTATTATTTTTCGTTCTCCCACCCTCCCGCCGCCACCGCTCGGAGTTTGTTCGGCAACGGTTAAATCACGGACGAATTTCTTTAGATTTTGTTTCGTCCGGAAAAGTTTGCCGCCCGGTCACCGTAGTCAGACGGCGACGGGTTTTAACGTATTATACGGGTTTTATGCGCAAACCTATTGCACAGACACGCGACGAGCGTGCGCGCGTGTGACGGCACGCGGCGGGTCCGGCGGCGTAGGGAATAAGAAAGAGGGAGATTAGCAAAACCGAGGGCGGCGGTGTGTGTGCGGTGGGTGAGGGTGAGGGGGCGGTCTGCGGCGGCGGCGCGCGGTAGGGGTGTATTGATTTATGATTCCGGCCAACAACAGGCGACCTGGTCAGGGGTAGCGTAGTAGTGGAACGTGCACTGCAGGGTTGCTGCACGTGAACAGAGAGGTCGTGCGTTACAAAGAACTGAACGGCGGCGGTTCGGGCGGGAGGGATTATTGTAATGGTCGTTGAACTTATTTTTACGATATCGTTCGTACGTCGACGATATTGTGATATAAATTCATGTCGAACAACAACGGACAGAAAAAAAACGGCCGTTTTGTTTTACTTCATCCTTCGACAGGCGGCGGCGTACAATTAACAAACACCCGTAACCCCCCAACTCCCCCGAAGAAAAACCACGACGGCGATATTTTTGCGAATTTTCAAACTGTCGGATAAACAGAAGTTTTACGGGGAAATACTCGTAATAAAAAAAAAAAAAAAAAAAACGATTGAACATTTTTTTTTTTCATTTCCGTATTTTTTTCTTTCTATATTAATTTTCGTTGGAAACTTTAATGTTATTATACTTTTTTTTTTTCATCGTCTTCAAACGTTTAATTGTAAAAAGTTTTTCAAAAACGGTAATTGTCCGCATTTTATACTAATTATTATATTATAATATATAAGCGGCGGCGGATTTTAAAGAGTATATAAAACCGAATAATTATTAAAGCTCGTAGGTAAATTATTATACTTTAATACAAGACCGCAAAAAACGATCGAGAAAAATTAAAATTAGTTTATAAATGAAATATGTATAAAGACGAAATTTATAATGAAAAATTACGGGAGATAGTTTCGTAATATAAAAATTAATCTGGCCGAGACGTTTCGTTTAAATTGAGAGGGGGAAAAGAGTATAAACTACTAATACGGATATTATTAAAACCCTTTAAAAAGAAAGAAAACTTTTAGTTTCGGTAAAGGAAAATATTATACGGACGATTTTCGGAACGGTGAAAGATGCCGCGGCGAGTGGAAAAAAACAAGGGAAAAAGATTGAAAACAAACACTCATCCGAAAATCCGAATGTAACGGCCACACCGATAGGAGTAATAGCAGTGGCGTAGTCAGCGGGTGTAGGCCCGGTATGCCTCCACACTTTTCTCCGAAAATTAACGCAAATTTGTATTGGTATAGTTTTTCCTATACAAACATTTATATTATTTTATCCGGAACTATCAAGAAAAATATGTCTAGCTATGCCTCTAATTAAAAGTGCTCGAAGGAAAAAGATATAGTAAAACGGGAGGGATGTATATAGGACGTAGTAATTATTGAAAGACGCGGAAGCCTTAAGCGATCAGACTGGAAAACGCGGATAGGGAAAACTGGAGGCGAGGTTGGATGACGGGTCGGTCCTATAGCGGGCGATTACCTAAATAGGAAGAAATATTATTAATTTAGCGACGGGCACTTCCGAATAGTTTGTACCATCAAGTTTTCGACAGTTTGGACATACTACAGAACGTTTCGGTCGGATATTTATTATCCGCGACCGAATAGTTTTTAAACTGTTGAAAATACGATCGACTATCGTGTATAACCGGGACAAAACAAAGTTTAACCGAATTTATTACAAGGACGTCGCGTCGTTTATAAATAAATAAAAAAGAAAACAAAATGAAATAAAAATAAATAGTTTCCGGGAAGGTGGACAAATATTTTACGATCCTAATACATTTATATATATATTTTTTTTAACGAACCGTATAATATTGCGTAATATTATTACGATAATATTGTATACAAACAAATAAAAAAAATACACACATTATATCTACCCGCCGTCGTAAAAGTTAAACGGTAAAAAAAGAAAAGAAATATTTATTTTGGAAAATCGATTTATTCCAGTGGTTCTCAACACTGGGTTCGGTCTTTATCAAGATAAAACTGACTGTCCTGCAACGAATAATAGTCGGGGGGAGGAGAAAACTTTATTAATACGTATGTACGGTGAAGTGGGAGTCAGGGTTCCTTAATTATTGAAATAAAAACTATTCGAACCTACCTCCGTCTTTGCCCTTCCGACCGAAATTTCCCTCGTGCCACCCCTGTTATATATAAGAACCACTGATTTATTTTATCCGACCGACGACGGAATCATTTAGAACTCGACGATAACTGGCTTTTATAACATTACGGAAATGTTAAGCGACGAGATTACATTAAAATGTTTTACAACGTAAACGGTAAAAAAAAAAAAAACAATAATAACAATAATGATTACTGCCAGTCAAGAATTAGGTTTCATTTCGTAAAACGAATTACATTATAATTCGCGCGGGCATAATGTTCGATAAAGAAACGACAAATCGGGTAAATAGGCGGCGTATTTTTAATTGCTATTATTATTATTTTTTTAATCTCTAAATTACAAGCCGCAGCATTATACGATAAGTATTAAAACTATGAACGTACTCGGTTCGTCCGAAAAACGATATTTCGAAAGTTATACACGACCGCCGGTTTTCGACAGTGGATCCGGGGTTGTGACCCCGGCAATCAGACCCGCCCTCAGGATTTGCGAGACCCAGAGCAAAATTTAAAAGTATTTTGATAAATATAATATAATTCGTATTGTTTTATTTTTAAACGCACGCGAGATCCCAAAACCGAGTAAAAAGCGCGAGGCCCCGAGCCCCCCCGCCGATAATAATATTATAATATTTCCCCGTCCAGTGGCGCCGAATCGTGTTTTAAGAAGGTGGACTGGTAAAAAAGGCGTATAGATCCCCACGACCGTTTACAAAACAAACTCCCACGCAACATTCTTAATTCGATAAAAAATATGGCTCAGTTACCAGGATCAAAGATCCACCACCGCCCACCCGTTAAAAGAAGGGCGGCAATCGCCACCCTTGACTGCTGGTTTCGGCGCCACTGACTGCCCCCGTCCACTTTCACGGACCCAACAACTACCGTCATTCTCCATAATAAAACTGCACGTACCTATAATGAAAACAGTATTATATTAAGCCTATCAACGCGATTTATTTTCATACGAGTAATATTATATAGCATTCCAGTGTCGTATATAATTATTCGATACGACGGCCGTCGTCGTCGTCGTCTATTATTATTGTACACAGACGAACGTTTAAATAGATAAGACCGGATGCCGGTATTACGGTTATCACGAATTATTGCGGACGCGACTCGGACATATCGGGCCGACAAACCGAGTCGGATGCCACTCGGGACGTGTCGCGCGAATACAATATTATAATATCGCGGACGCGATGTATTTTATTATTTTTTTCCCTCTGTTATGAACGCGATTCGGACGCAGCACAATAATCACCGAGAGACCGGATACAATATCACTAGGTGTAGTATGACATAAGAACGAGCGGCGAACCCGGCCGCTAATTGAACGGACCGCCATTTTGTATATGCACGCCGACAGTGCGGCCTACGGAAGCATACTGTATAATCGGTGTACATTATCGTTCAGCGATAACCGGACGGGCCGGTTCCGGTTCTTTCGGAACCGATAATTATTGTGTATAGGGTTATATAGAGCGATTGTTTATCGGATTTTTTTGTTTTTGTCCGCGATCACAACCGTTCGTTTCTTTTATCGAATATTACACAGGACGCGTCATTTCGATACGGTGTAACACCGCGATAGTTCACTACAACTGCAGACTGCACTAACGAGTGATAACGATTTATTTTTCTTATATTAATCGCGAACGGCGTGTTTGTGGGCTTCGCGTCTACGGATTTCGAGCAGATAACAAAATTAATATTGGTATACAAAATACAAATTACACTAGCTTTGTTTTATTCGCATTAAAAATAAAAGCCGGCATCGGTTTACCTATATAATACTGGTACAGAAAAATAAAAGAAGGATTTTTGGAACCTGACGGCAATATTATAGTTACGAGAATTTGAAAGAGCTAAAAAGAAAAAAAATGATTTTTCCAACTTGTTTTGACATATTTTCTACTTTGTAATTACATAAGCATTGAAAAAAACTTAGACCCCCCCTATGATTTTTAAATAATTTCGCCTTTATATCCTGTTATTCAATTCGAATGTGTTATCTTATTCACTTGTTGTGTCGACCGCATATTACTACGATGTAAAATAAGAGAGTTGAAAAATGCTCTTATCAGCTTTTCGCTCGACCTAACCATTAACCAATATGAGAAAACAGTTCCCCTATTGGTCAATTTCTATACAATTATGCACAATAGGTTCTTTAAACAATAATATGTATATAAAATGGCGGTCCAAGGGTATACGCAGATAACGACGGATCGACCAATCGGCATGCATTATGCGGTCGGCCACACTCTCTTATTGACACTGCTCCCAAACGCTCCGCATTGTCCCTTCTACCACACACCTTTCACCAACCTTCTAAATTCACAACGTTATACTCCATTCAAGTACACCGGCAACAGTGTCGGAAGTCAGATAGCTCAGTTGCTATAGAGAGACTATAGCCTGTAAGAGAGCACCAGGGATATTTCAGGGCGGGAAATTTTGTTTGGTTATAGTTAGGAGAATTTAACCAAAAAAAAAAAAATAATAATAATAATAATAATAAATATAGGTATATAATAGTAAAATACCTGAAACTTTCTAAACGCTATATTATATAATATTCAAAATAGTAGTCTGTCGTTTTTGAGTTACATTTTTTCGTTGATTTTAATAGTGAATATAGACATATTACCGGCTTCTTAAAAATGCCCGAAAATATATACATAAAGCTATGTTATTTTTATAATCGGATTATCCTTTAAGTACTAATTATCAGTTGGACCCTGTAGGTACATTTTAACCCGGGTCACCGCGATTCATTCGGGAATCCTATCGGGCCAGTCCGCTCCTGGCTATAGCTCATTAGGCTCCTGTTTTTCCTAGACGAATGCCGTAATATTAATCGACACAACCTAACTTCGAGTAGACTACGGACTTCCTAATGAGAAGTTAGGTTAAAAGTATTTTGGTGTTTTTTGAATTTATAAAGAAGTATATATATCGATAATTTCAAGTCCAATAAACAAAAATACTTTTATCATTATCAATATAGACAATAAGAATATGATTTATATGTTTTACAATTAGGTATTATATTTTTTTGTAATTAATCGTTATTTATCATTAAGTTAAAATGACAAAAACTTGCGAGTAAAAATTGTCATCCAATTATTTATTATTATTTTTTAAACATAATAAAAAAATCAATAGATTTACGGCCCTAAACAGGTAGATTTAATTAATTAAATTTTAATTAACAGTTTTGAATGTTATAACATCATCGTACGGTTTTTACTAACACAGTGTTGCCACTGCAGCGGAATTTGTGGTCGTCGAATACGGGAGCCGTTCGGGCTGCACACCGAACAGAGAAATCGCCGGGCAGCGTATGTGAACGTTTCCTACACGAAAACGGCTACAGACACGAACGGGATCGTCCGACGGGGGCTCTTTGATTGACAAGTTTATCATATCGACAACAATGATGATATTTATAAGCAGTGGTACAATTTTAATAAGCGTTTTTTTACACTGCCGGTTCGAGCCGGACGGTGCTCCGAGGAAGTTTTGTATAATTATACTGTCCCGAGTGTACGTCTAAAACCTAACCAATAGGAGAGAAAAAAACCGGGGGTGGAGGGGTTTAGATAAAACGACGGAGGGCGGAGAGAACGGGCGAAAAAACCATTCGGTCTACGGTGTCCGACATTATCGATCGACACCGCCAGAACCGTACGATAAGATATATCCATGTACTTTAAACGGACATCGTTATCCGCGTGTCCGGCCCACCGGAATGGATGCCATTTGCGTCCGCAGCCCGTTTCGAGTAGACAACGTTAGCACGTCGCCTTGTATGCACTCGAATCAATACACGCGCATTTTGAAAACACACGGATACAGTAATGCAAGTCGGACGGACGGACGAATAAAAGAAAAAAAAAAGAAAAAAAAAAAGGAGGCAAAATTGCATTAGACGAAAAATATGACGATGATTGACTACTGGAGCCCCTTTCTGCGTTGGAACCTAAGCAGATTATAACATAGTATATAATATGGGGCCCCCTAAAGTCGCCTGAAAGGACAGAGTCTGTCGGCGGCGTCGCTCTGTATAAACAGTTCTAAAAACGTTCGACACCATCATCGTCATTATGAACGCGCGGTCAATAAACCATATTATATTAACACGCGATATTGTGTTGTTTTTTTTTTTCCCCCCTAGGTTTTTACGCCGTTGATATTTTAATTTTTCATTGTGACACAATGAAGTAAAATGCGCGTGCTCGCGTGCATATACAGTACATAATGATTTATCCCCCACCGCTCCTCCACCCCGGCCATATCCAATCGATAAGATAAAAAACGTTGTTAAAATTCTCAAGGTTGGACCTCGTACCGTTGACAACCGAGTGAAAATAACGTCCATCGGATCCAGCCGCGGCGGCGCCCCGTTCGGTTTGTCCGGTCGGAATTCCTCGCAACGGTCAAAATTCGTTCCCGGCAATCGGGTGCCGCCCGCTCCAAGTATATTATAATCGATAACATCACAGGATCAAAATATTTCGGCAACATCCAACGACGACTATAGCAGCTGCGCAGTCGAATTTTCCCGAAAGCGGAATGTAACAATGTAAACGCATAGCATCGTGGAGCGGCGTTAAAATCGAGGAAGTGTATATTGATTTTTCGCTCTGTATTTTTCGTTCGAGCTCATTTTGGCGAGGGCGGGGGCGACGGGGCGGCGGCAATGGAGCTCCCGACTGCATTATAATACATATTATATATATATATATAATATATATATATATGTGTGTGTGTGTGTGTGTGTGTGTGTGTGTATATATATATATAAATGTACATAGTCCCCACCCCGCCACTTGAAAAATCCGGGACACCATACAGGACCGTGCCTCGTCCTGTGCACGGTACACTATCGGTAGCGGCGGCGGTGATGGCGGCGGCGGTGGTAGCGGCGGCGGTGGTGGTGGTGGCGGCGGCGGCGGTGGTGGTGGTGTCGGCGGCGGCGGCGGTGGTGGCGTCGTGTTTCGCTGAAACGCTAGAATTCCCGTCGTACACACGCGCGCCACGCGCGATTTTAAAATACACGTTTTCTACGGTCGACGAAAATCGTGTCGCAAACGGTAAAACGATATTCGTGTTGTAAGGTACGTTATTTCGGTCGGTGTATTTGTGCGTACGTGTGTGTGCGCAGTACACAACGCGATCTACACCGAAACGGGCGATCGACCGGTAACCCCGCGAAATCGAAAAACATAATATTATTATTATTTCTTGTAATCGTACTCGATTCGTCCGTCCGAACGGGACGGACGGTGTACTGCGACGACACCGATATCCGGCGCCGTGGTTTCCACAACGCGGACTCGCGAAAACGGCGTTTTCAATCGAAACCGGTTCGAAGGAAAACTATAATACATGCGTAGTAACTTTAATAGACGCGCGGTAGTTGTGCGATAACATTACGCGCGTCCGGGTAGATCGCGTACTGCGGCGGCTCAACGACGAGATGCCACCCCACCCCGTCGGGGCCAACGAGGGCACCCGGGGAACAGTTTTCCCCGTAGCCCCGGGGATAGTAGTTTGCGAAATGCTATTGGAATAGTTCGACAGTTCGATTGTGTCCGTCACACGATATCCGTTGCGAAACAAACGGCGAAAACGACGACCGACAACGCGGTTATTATTATTATTATTATTACGGCGAACCCGCAGTAATAATAATAATAAGAATATCCGAGACGTTTCGCGAACCGTTATTTCTGTCGGTGACGGGGCGCCCACCTCCGGATGGTTTTATACTGCCGGCGACGGTGTTTCCGATAGTTTGCGACGAGCGTTCGTTCATTTGCGTGGCCGTCGCAACAGCCGTTCAGAACAGTTCGATTGTGCCCCCCGGGTCATTGAATTTTTCGCGGGGACTTGTAAAAAAAAAAAAAAACGACGGCCGACCACGCGGTCATTATTATTACCACGTACCGGCCTGCCCGCGCCTACAACGATTAATATCCGAGAAGTTTTGCAGATAGCCAACGAAACAATAATAATCTCGAAAACATAACACGTCGTGATCGTCGGATTACCGGTATAACACGGGTGTTGCGAACGTAAAACGAGAACGGGAGATTGGACGCGAGAAAAGAGATAATAATTATAATATATGTATTTGTAATGATTTTCAGATGATGAATATTGCGCATTATGCACGATTGGGAGGGGGAGGGGTGAAACAGAAAACGTCTGCGCGCGCGCCGTTATCTCTCCGCAGTCGAGTACGGCGTAGAAAAAAGCGGAAAAAAAACAACGAATTTAACACGCGGGCGAAAAATTGTTATAGTAAAAAAAAAAATAAATATTATTTCAACGTTCGGAGAATAGAAAAAAAAAAAAAACCTTTCAATAATATTATGTAGGCGGCGATATCGCGCGCGCCGCCGCCTACTCGAAGGTCTAATACGGTTTAATTTTTTTTTTTTTTTTTTTTTGTTCTGTTAGTCGTCGTCGTCGTCGTTCGGTTTTTTTCGAAACAATTTTCACGCGTACGGATTCGCGCGGATATTTCGCCGTAGGCAGGCGTGTTCGGCGTTTGTGCACCGCGCACCGGTGTTAGGCAGGTATAAAATATCGGCTGTGTGACGTGTAAAAACGATAATTAGTGTGCGTTACGCCCGTATACAATGCCGCAGCGTAATATTCTCGCACGCGCAGACACCGTGTCGGCTGCGGCGGCGATTGTATGGTGGCCCGTACCGCCGCCGCCACGAAATATTTACGAACATAATGACGTTATGCCCATCCCAACGAGTCCGTTGACGTTACACAATATCGATTCACTAACCGGCGACGACGACGACGACGATAACACGATTCTGAAAACTCGAATATCATCTCTCTCGGCGACGAGACTAACCGCGCGGCTCCTCGGAAACGCGAGTTCGCGGCGGCGGCGGCGGGATTCTCTAACCGTTCAAACGATAATGTTCCGACGAGTACCTATCGTCGTCGTCATTATTATTATTATTATTGTTCTAATAACCTCGCCTTCCGAAATTCCGGACGCCAACGCGACGCGTCTTCCCGCACTGCAGTATACGCGAAATAATAATAATACTTAGAACGCGTTGCGCGGGAACAAACGATTTCGCACGCGAATGAGAGGGGCAGGGGAGTCGGGCCCGGAAAAAACGGTATTCGGGAATGGTATTCGCGCGGGAGGTTCCCGGTTACAAAGCCCCTCCAGACTTCTCGCGAGAACAAACAATATAATATCCACACTCGATATATTCTCGGCTTCACTGCTTCACTTCACCCGTGTTCTACGTTCCTATCCGGCATGGACGACATTCAAACTGCAGCAGGTCCGAGACAAAACGTGAATGCAGTAAGTCCTTTGTAATAACCCTTTGTCTCGGGCAAAAAATACCGACGATGAACGTCAAGAACGGGCGAGAGAGAGAGAACGAGACGGAAAGAAACTATTCGCATTCACGTTTCTCGGGTGTTCTCGGGGCATCTCGGCGTGAGTCTGGGTGCGCCTCAACGGTTACGGCCCCGCTCGCCGACTCGTGCAGTGCGAACAAACACTCTCGTGTCGGACCCGTATACGAAACGCGTCGGGTCGGTAACCGAGGTGGGAGGGGGAGAAGTGCGACATGAAATCGTGTCTACGAAGGAAAAAAAATATTTTAGAAACCCGCGAATTACAATATTTTCCCGAATATTACGGTCACCGCATAGTGTGTACCTGCAATTAATTTCTCGCGTTTTATGCGTCGCCCGCCAACGGTTTTCCTGTATTATACCGTAGGCCTCGTTTCCGGCACGAATTTAAATCACGCGAACGAGAACTGATAAGAAAAAATATCGTTCCGAAAATTCGGTACGATAATTTATTGAACGCCGGGGTAGCATTAGGGTTAGTTGGCGACGTTGCCGATTTCGGAACGAGATCCGACGATAAAATATTATCATCAAACTGTTGAGTGCGGCGTGTATACACAATCGTTTTGTCGATTGAACGCAACGATATATTGGTAACGATTTCGATTCGGGCCGCAGTGTCGTGGTAGAGAGGGAGGGGGGAAGGGGCACGGAGGCACGCCCCGCCCTCGAAATCTGTTTTGTACAGCTCATTTTATTCGGGTTAGGTAATATAATAAAAACGATTGGTCCCCACCCCAAATTTTTTCCCGGCTACGGCACTGGAAATCACAGAACGGGGACTCGCGGACAGCGGAGGTAAATCAGGAAAATCCACGGCTTAATATTGTCGCGCTACAGCGTTTCTACGAACGGTTCGACTGGAACTCTTTTCACGCGAACATCGGTGTACGATTCGATACCCGGTCATGATAACATATACATTATTGATAAGATTTCTATGTTACACGATTGGCCGTCGACGTTTCGTTACTGGTAAATAGTGCGGAAAACCGTTCATGTTCTATTAACGAAACCTATTATACTCGCTGGCGCGATTCGTTTGGCTACAGTTTAATTTTTGTAATTCGCGCGGACCTATAGAAACTATACACGGTATACAATCTACCGTGTTGGTGACGAAAACCCAATAACGACGATATCGTGTGAAAATAGCGTAAATCAGGGGCGCCATTTTTAGAGGGGGGGGGGCAGGATGCTTACATACAGTTTGTATCCATAAAGCGCCTAGGTGTTAGTCGACACTCTGGCCGGCGGGCGTAAAAGTTCAATTTTTTTAACGATATTTATTTTATTCTTAATTTTTATGCCGTGTACAAAATTTCTCCTAGACATCTTGCTTCGATCAAAGCACATGACAAGAGACCTTTTTTTTTATTGCATTTTTGCTGTAGTCGGTACTTCAGAAAAGTCATTATTCAAAATATTTACATTAATATTCGAGATGAGGAAAAACCGGTTCTTTGAGTTAAAAAAAAAAGATTGAAAATAAGATTACCATTGGCAACCGTTTTTATTTATTTCTCGTTATTATTAAGTTTTTATTATTTTAATATTTTAATAAAACGCTAATTTTGTTGAAAAAATCAATACTGTAGAGTTCCGCAATAGTTTCGCCTACACAACAGTGGGCCACCCGTGGTACGAAATATGTCGAGTCCTTTTATTTTTTATTATTTGAATTTACTGCAAACTGTTTTAAACAATAATTGACATGTCGGCGAGGGGAGCAGAAGGACTGGCCTCACAAACTCTTTGCACCCCCCGGCCAAAACCATTAACTTACTGCAGCATAGTGCGTCTGAAAAAATAGTTTTGAAAAGTATCGACGGGAAGGTATTAGCCATCGCATAGCCACGCCAATATTATAGTTCCGATGAGATACATTTTCAAAAAAATTAAACGAACAAATACATTCGACTGAGTGGAAAACCGTGGTCCGAGGACGGTTGTTGATTACCACAACCTAGGTATATTTTTTATTAAAGTTTGAAATTTAAACGGGATAATCGCCGGTAAACACGGTTTAAATAAACGACATTCGGAATTAAAACGTAATAAGCGCTTAGGTGCCTATACGAGTTAATACTTACGTTACATTTCTTGGCTTTAAGTTTTTGCGCGATTCTTGGTAAAATCGTCAAATTTACCCTAGTTTATAAACACGTGTTCAATATTTGGTCTCCGGGTTACCCGCACGCGCGAATCGTACGTAAACGCGTTTGCCGTTGTAACCTGAAAAAACCAACAAATACCGTGTACCTATGTAAAGTGGAAAACTAAAAGTCCCCATCTCCCGGGCCCCGTCGAAATAAAACAAGCGATTCTTCAACTTTATTATTGACATATAACAATCAATATGATATAAGTATAGATGCATATTTAATATTGTAATAATTATTACCGATTCATTTAGCGGCGCGGGCGAACTATTAATTTTACGGAAAAAAAGGGGGGAAGTTAGTGGTTTCCCGGTTAATTTACGGGACAATAAAAAAGTTTTCGTTGTTGTCGACACGTCGTATAAAATGCGTCTGGCGGAAAAGGTGCGAAAACACGTATAGCAGGCGCTTGTTAAAGTTATTTATCGAATTTCTCGGGTTCAATGTACCGAATATCGAGAAAATCCGCCGCGGTAAACAATACAACATAAAGGAAACATTTACCTTTGTAAAACTTTTAACTCCATACAGAATCGTGTTATTTGCACGAGAATCTGTATAATAATCGTCTTACTACAGCGATTGCGGCGGGCTATTAATACAAAATAAAAAACAAATTGTTATCGCATCATCTTGATTTTTGTTTTTCTTCGCGAAAATCGTATACAATTTATATAATAAACGTGTTTTATACCTACAGAGGCAATACCGGCCAAAATAAATAAAAACATTTTGTCAACATTCGATTCGACTAATTAGCTGGTATATAAATACGAACGGATTTAATAATTTATTTGTGTTAGTTTATTTCGAAGTTTGTTTCGTATTTGTCAATAATATTATAAAATTAAATCATAAAAAAAAAATTACAACCACTATGTGTATACTGTACACTGTGTTACATAAATATTACAGAACACTTGCGCTAACCCGAACGATTTTTACGTTTTTTTCGAAACCGTGTAATATAATAAATAATATTGCAGCGGATAGACTGAACGATGTAAAGTCAAGCTTCATGTTGAGCACTAGTAGTTAAACCTGCCTATAAAAAAGGTAACAAATAACGTGAACGATTGAATAACAATTAGGGAAAATAAAAGAAATACAATTCAATACTTAATAACGAAAATTCTTATGTATTATAGAGAGTGACCTCTTATCAATACATACGGACCGCGCTATATTGTGTAAATTGTCGATCAAACATCGTTATCAGGTTGGTCCAAATTCTAATCATCAGTAACAACAACGTTGCACGGAGCCAGGCTATAGTTTTGAAACTGCGAGCTATTGAGATAGACGACTTGCAGGGTAATTTAGATATTGACCTACCTAAACATTATAAATTGTCGGTTTGCAAATATTTAATTCGTACCCGGCGATAATAATCAATTTTTAATGCATAATTAAATGTCGAATAGTTAGGTCACAAACACAATTCGATCAACAAAATAATGGCCATTCGGTAAACGTGATTAATGTTTATACATTAAAGATTACCTGCAAGCTGCAATCTACTCGGTCTGCGTATATATGTTTTTGCTTTGTTACCGATTAGTTGGACCGAAACAGTAAATTCGGACGTCAAGTCTTCTTAACTAATAGCTAATATGTACACATAGACAACTTGCGGAAGTTCTGAAAACGTATTCAAATAATAAAAAAGGAATGCAATTAAGAGGTCACGAGTCGTGATAGTTTGAAGAAAACAAAGGCAATAGTTAATTTCATGAATACCATAACGTATATAGTTTGAAAACTTTTAGAAAAACATTGATATATTAATTGATAATATTGTTTGAACGAAACGTTATCACAGATAACGGGGCTCAATCAGAAATGACGACAACGGTGGCCACTCTTTTATTACGGGCTCCCTATACATAATATACTGATTATTACTTAAAAAATGCACGTTAATGAATTCATAACTTAGGTATCTGAACGGAACAAAATAAAATGCTCTTTTAATAATTCAACTATGTTTGTTATTATATAATTTTGTTTCGTATTTACAATAACTTAACATTAAGTAGTTTAAATGTGCATTATTTACTTTCCCAGCCTTGAGTAAATAATACTTACATATAGTAAAGTATTATTAGTATTTTTACCTAACGATTATGACAGAATGGTTCTTTAAATAACATTATAAAACACACACAAATGTTCGAGTAGATTTATACATAAGCCATTGTTTATTTTAAAACGCATTGTTATAAATATTTTAACTACAATTAAATTTAGCGAATATAAGTGCATAAAAGTACTGTTAAAATAAATAGTAGCAAGTATAGGAAAACGAAACAACTAAAACTTATCGTACGCGATTTAAATACATGTTATCTATACGGGGGGGAGGGGGTAATCAAAGTCTTGAACGGAAAACTTTGAACCATCAAATTCTTGAAAAAAATTCCGGCAAAACCTTGAATGACAAAACCTTGAATGGCAAAATCTTGAACCGACTAATTTTTATCCTTTATAAAATAATCTAATAGGTATTGCCGATTCAAGAGTTTACCGTTCAAGATTTTGCTGTTTAACATTTTACCGGAATTTTTTTTTTCAAGGTTTTGTCGTTCAAATGTTTGCCGAAATTATTTAATCATGATTTTGCCTGAATTATTTATTAAAGATTTTGCCGTTCAAGGTGATGCCATTCAAGATTTTGACGTAGATCCTTCTGGTATCTATACCAGAGAGGATTGTTAATAAATTATGTTTGTCTAATGTATCAATATCAATTACAATTATGATTATCTCGGAGGGTGCACAAGCAGGAACCGGTAAACACTAGTTGGGTACACTAACATACCAAAATATACCCTTTACGTTTCTCTTGTAATAATAAGCACAACTCGAAATAGTAACGATAATTTACCAATAATTACGATTGTGCAGTTAATAATATTAACACAGTGGTAAATTTATACAGTTGGTAACATAAAATCTACTAATAATCGTAGACTGCATACAATACTAGCCGGGCAATTCGGTATATGATAACGTTTGCCAGTAGCCCGAGGACCGGACGGAAGAGTAAACTAGATGCGAGCGTTTTAATTGGCTGCTGTTCTCTCTCACGCTTCAGTTTATCTCACTCGATCCGTTTGGCACGACCACGCCTCCCAGCAGTCCTCGGGCTCAATGTCCCGGGTCCCGGGTAGGTAAATATTATAATATGACGTGTAAGTCTATGATAGTAATATCTGTATTTTTAAACGTATTCAAATGTTACAGGGGAATCGTAAATTTAGTCTTACAAAGAGATGTTATTTCATTTTGTTTAACTAATGCTGTGTGACAAACGGATTCTAATGTCATAATATATACGTATACATAATATAGCTATATTATTACGGGTCAAAGGTAACCCCACGTAGGGAACATTACAAATAATTATTGTAAATAAAAAAAAAAATTGTCATGCTATTTTAACTGTAAAGACTTACATTCTGAAAAACAAGTTGATCTTGCTATTCAAAATCCAAGTTTTGGCAAAATTCAACAACAGTGTATAGGTAATTAAAAACTGATTACGAGTTCAGTTCTGCAACAAATCATTAAATTAATTATTTATAAAACGCCAGGCAAAAATATAATGTTTAAGTTAAAAAAAGTAAAAATACACAATACAACTCATTAATTTATTACCTAATGAAAAAAGCATGTAATAAAATGATGAACAATTGAAATAAATAATCTGTTAATACCTTTCACAATCTTGAACTATGGGTACTTATCAGTTTTTTATCTTTTAAATAAATATTAATAGTGAATTTAAATATTTTACACATTTGTTAATATACAGCGTGGGTTTTACCATAATTTCCCCTAAAAAACGAATAGGTTCAGGAAAGTCGAACAACTTTTCATAATGGTACTGTATAATTTTAAACCTAACCTGTCCTGTTAGGTGTTTCTACTCGCACAGGTAAACGTACCGGCACAGGTCCTCACAGTTATCCGTTTTAAATAGTTGTGATCTCGGTTATAATATTATATTATATACGAAGATAATTTTAACAAAGTACTTATTAAATATCCTAAAAGTGGACCAGGTTAGGCTAGGTATGGTAATAAGATCATTCTTACTGGTTTTCGATCGTTTACAACGAATTTGAAGAAGACAATTGAACCACTCATTTAAAAATTATTTTTTCAAACAGTCGATGTACCTAGTCCAAAAACCTTCAAGTTCCATATCATTTGAAGCATGAAACAGACTTTCTACAACTTGACATTAATATATTCATTAATGTTTGAAAGTTTTTGTAATTCTTTCATTCTTTTTTTTTCCTACCTACGATTTCAATAGTTTGATTGTAAATATTTTGCATTGCAATTGGATATTTAAACATACACTTCGTTATAATTTAAATATTTATTACCTCGTTTATTATCAAAGCAATAGATACGATTTTAATATTAGATGAACTGTAACAAATTTATTATGCATATCTCAAAATCGATTACAAGTAGGTATAGATAAGTAAAGTAGGCAATATAAGTCAATTTATGAGTATTGAAGATTGTTTAGACTAAATTACCTACCTATATTATTTCTGTCCTTTTAAGTTTAATATTTGTTTAGGATTGTAATAAGAAATTATTATTTCAGTCATAAAAACATATGTCATGTTCTAATTTAAGGTTAAAAAAAAAAAAAGACACACGATTGTCTAACCAATTAAGAATTTAATCTAATCATCACGTCATAACCGAGTCCCTCCATGGTCATAGGAAATGTTTCGTAAGATAAATGAAAAAAAAAATACCTACACATTGTGTGGGATTTGAACCCACGACCCCATAGACTGACGCGTAACCGCTGAACTATTCGTATCACAGTTCTATCATTTAACTTGGCGGTTGTGCCCGTTGTACGACCGAGGAAAAAACGCAATCATGTCAATAGTTAAAAGTAACCAACAGCCGGTTCAAACAGTGGTCAATGTATTGATAAAATAAAACAAAATCAAGAAAATACGAAATGGTTATGTCCAGGCGCGTCCCTGAGGGGGGAGGGAGTAGGCAATCCTGCCAATATAAAATCCACCTATATCACCAATCCCGCCGTATGATATTCTACTAGTTATCTATTATTATTATCTATGTAATCCGCAAGTCTTAAAAAAAAAAAAAAAAAATTCTTATCAAATATTATAATATCCGCCCACCGTGGAATTAACGCGATGACGCCACTGGTATAGGTCTAGACCGTCTAGTTGAATCCTCGTTTTCAAGAATACATTTCAACAATGTCACTCTTTTAGAAAAAATCAAGTACCTATCTACTTCAACAAGTTTAACGTGTGGTACTCGTAAAAAACAGGACATCAGTTCAACGACTGACAGCGAGAAGCAGAATAAAGTGGTTGACAAACAAAGTGAAGCGAATGCCTATCTAGTCTCAGTACCATACTTACAACGTAATTGCCAGTTGGGACGGTTCTTCTTCGCCGTTTTACGTATAACTCTTTAAGAATTACAAATGGATAAAACCGATTAAATAAATATATTGAATGGCGAGCGTTACCCTAGCAAAATAAAATATTTCATACTACCGGAAAAGCTACTAATTGTACAGCTTTTGTTTGATTTTCTCGTAAAGTATTATTATCATTTGTCAGATGCATAGAACACCTATGGGTGTTATTTATTACCTAGTTGCTTTTTATATTAAGCAATTAAGTTCTATTCACGTTTATATTATTACACAAGTTCTCCAATAGGTATGTTTAAACCGGTTTTAACACTGAATAATAGTACAAAAAGTCACCACGAAAACAAATCGGTAGATTGGTACTTGCGGGGGTACTTGCATACAACTACCTTGTCGATTATTATTAACTACGCGTGTTTTTCATAGATTTAAGATTCTTTGCGGAGCAGGGAAGATGTTTTTAAAAAATTGTGTTTTAGAAACCCTTTATTTTGTTACTTAATGTACTAATACAGCGAATTTTTATAAAACTTCAGTTCTGGATGCAATCGAACACTTAATGTTTCAATGTTCCGAAAACCGTGGTGCATACGCGCACTTGTGAAGTCGGCATCACAAGTAGAATAATTACTGTTATGGTGTTAACGAAAAAGTGATTTATAACCAACGGTTTAAAATGTGTTTATTATCAAACGAAATGTTAAAAAAAACATATATATTTATGAAGCACAACTCTGGGCATAACACGTCCCATTAAATACATTTGATTGCGGTTACAATCCAGACTCCAAACTACACGCCTAAAGAACTAACGAGCATTTGACAAATGAACATTAAACAAGTATCAAAACGTTTACACTGTACTCGAGATTATTTTTTCAAAAACATAATAGACACGCAATGTATAACGGAATGTGTTCGCCGCGATATGAACCAGTGGCGTACCTAAGGGAACCAGATGGGCCCAGCCACCTCCCCCCCCCAACGCTCCGATTTATTATATATTCGTATTGCACGTACCCAGGCGGTGTATGCACACGACTTTCATAATATAATTTATGATTTTTATCCAGTGGACCCACTCGGGAGATTTCCGGCTACGCTACTGGTGTAAACCTACGGATTTGTTGGATTGCGTCGGCGTGCGCTGAGCATTATTCCTCAAATATTAAAGAAATTTGTTTCCCAATTGAACATAGGTACCAACAAATCCAGAGACGAATCAATATGAATTCAGAAAACAATATTATTTTACACGGGTGAACGGATTACCCACACGTACCATATTTTAAGTGGGTATAGGTGCCTACCTAATCGTAAGTTTTAATTGCGCGGTCATTAGTATTAGGTTTCCGTAGCCACAATACGTACGGAACTGTTATAATGTCCTTTTGATTTTGATTCGAATTTAAGAGGAACGAGTTTCTGGGTGAACCGCCGTTCTATCTAAACGTGTGCGTTGAACACATTTGAAAATAGTTTTCTACGCATTAAACAAAGGGGGTTTTCGCGCGACCCGGGGCGGGCATCTTCGAAACGAAACGTACGGCCTCCGGGCCCTTTTAACTTTCCCAACAGGCTTCTCGGCCGCGTCGTTACAAATCTGGAACAAATTCGAGAAATCGGCGCCACCGACGAAAGCTATTTCGAACAAAATATGTCGACTATAGTTATACGACGTTGGTCAACGTCTAGTTTTGTCATTGAACGAAATACATTGATATCGAGTCCTACGCAATATCATAGCGGAACCCCGAAATCGATGCATTCGGCCGGTTTCGTTTTCGATTCGCAATCATAATATCTGCACTCGGAGTCTGTATACGACGGCCCCGGGGCACGACGGCTTTACACAAAACCCTTTCACCCTAACCGCGCGGCCGACGCCGCCAAAGACACGTGCATACTTTCGACGTTTTCTGAAAGTACAATTCCGGCGTATAGCTACGGCATAAAACGGCACGTAAAAAAAAAAAAAAATAAAAAAATAACAACGGAAAATAGACAGCAGATACTGTTCCGTTCGTCCGGGCGCGAATGTCGAAAAGAATCCCTCCGGTCCGCAGAAATTATTTATCTAACCGCGTCCAACGTATAGGCGTAATTCTATTAATAATAATGTGAGGTTAAGTACCTAATAGACTCGGTGTGCGGACACAACACAATAATACCGTAATAATTAAGTAAAGCACCGATAAAAAAAATGTTAAGCGCCTTTCCCAACAAGTATTTTTATTTATTTATTTTTTTTTTTTCTGTAAATAATTAGTATGTACAACTAATTTAGTAGGAATGGTGTGCTGAAATACATAAATAATTATTTATGAAGATAAGATACACCAATCTGACATTTTATACATTATATATTATTGATAATAAGCTATCAATTTCTTAGTTGATTTTTTTTTTTTTTTTTTATTACAAAATAACACCTAGGTACCGGAAAACCCGCCGAAACGCCCGCAGTACACCCGGTGCATAAAATATTATGCTTTATAATAGAGAAAAAAAAAAAAAAAACAAAACATATTATTATGTACAAATATTTTTACAGACTATACGCAATCTCGTCTCCGGTCCGTCCGCGTTTGAATGCGAAACGCGGCGTGCCGTTGTCGCGGTCGGTCATACGAGTATACTTGACGCGGTCACACGGGTTTTGCCTACCTGTTATATGGGCAGCGTACGGGTCGGCCGACAAAGACTTACCGCCGCGGCTGTACGTGCGGCGATCGGCCGCCGGTCACCGCGGTTAAATTATTATTATTATTATTATTATAATATTTCGGCCGGGTCGGACGCCAGAAAAGAAGGAGGGAGGGAGGGGGAAAAAAAATTAAAAAAAAACGCCGTAAAACGATGGGTAGATTAATTACGAAACTGCACGCGGCCCCGCGGATTCCTAAACGCGCGGATTGACCGGGCGGAAAGGGGGTTTTCTGAGGAGGGGCGGCGGCGGCGGCGACGGAGGGGAGGGTTCGAAAGAAAGAAAGGAAAAAAAAAAAAAAACGGCCGCCGTACAAACGCGATTATTACACACACACACACACACACACACACACACACCAGACAACAACAACAATGAATGATAATAACGTATATACTATTATATGGATGTGCGTGCGAGCGTAATCGCCGTCACGTTGTAATTTTCACACACGGCCGACGGTAATCGGTCGGCCGGCGTAGTCTGAGCGCAACACACACGAACCGTATCCGGCGACGGTGGTCGGGGAAGGCAAAAGAACATGATGAAAAAAAAAAAAATATATAATAATAATAATAATAATAATAATAGCGAACGAAACGGAACGAAACGACGTGGACGAATTTCGTACGCGTCGACAGATCCTCCCTCGGATAGCAAAAAGAAGAGAAAAAAAAAAAATAAAAGGAAAAAAAAAATACCAACGAAACGTTTATAGCGGCAAGGTTAGCCGACAATAACGATGTGTGTCTCGCGAGGTGTACATGCCCGTGCATGTATAAAAATAAACAATCCGACTGTAAATAATAGCGTTATTGATAACCGCGATTGCACCACTCGGGTACAACCAAAACTAACCTATAGATAAGGGATACCGAAAAGAAAAAAATTGCGAAAATAAAATAAACGAAAAAACAATACTTATAAAAATAATAAATAAGCTTACTGTTGTTGTTGTTGTTGTTGTTGCTGTTGTT
>CABPRJ010000522.1:78832-178832 GCA_902439185.1 Cinara cedri | reverse complement strand
AAGTATTTTTACGCGCGTCGGGGAGCCAACGCGAATTTCGACCGAACGTCGTTCTGGCGGCCGCTACCGCCGACGGCCAACACCACTGAAATTCCCCGCGTTAATCAATAGTCGGCGTGCGCTTTTCGTTTCTGTAGATTGTGTTTCGTTTTCCGATCGAATGATAAATCTCGCGCGGTACAATGGGATACTGCGTAGTACGTCGCCGGCGTCGTTAATAACGCGGTGTACGTGCTCAAAATTAAATTTTTTCGAGAAAAACTATTGTCCCGCGCACCGCACGGAAAGTCTTCGCCGCTCCGTTCGAATATCATTCCAAATCACGTCGTAACAGTACGTTCCCTCTCTACGTTATGCGTGCCCGAATGCCCGAATGCGCTGCATTTACTAAGAACATTACGATACATTTATACGGGCACTTCATCTGGACACGGGCCCGTTATGATCAAGTTATTCGGAAATAACAAGAACCGTTTTCGGCAACGCGGCCCGGTCGCGCATTAACATACCGCACACGAAACACAACAGCCGACCCGACGTGATTTTGCATAGCAAATCCGGGGGGTTTGTTTTCGATTAATTTCCTCCGTTCGCTTCACTTACCTTCGGTCTGAGACGAAACAATTTTACATTGCTAAGCATTGCGTTGCTAAACTATTCGAATGTTACAAATTTGAATATAATTATAGAAATCACGCTTCCGGGCCGTTACTATTTATCCTTATCGTTTTCGAATAACTCACTGTATACCCCATTACTGCACGGGTGTTATATTTCTAACGCAATCCCGCCCGGAATAAGAAAAAAAAAAAAAAAAAAAACACATTTCCGGTCATAATTTTACATTTGAACCCGGTCCGGTTCGTTTTTACTGGCCCGGCCCGGCCCGGTCGACCACAATCGTCCGTCAATCGTAGACCCCTCCTCTAAATATCGAAAATTCAAAATTTTTCGCGGTCCGATCATTAGTATTCCGTTGGTATAGTGGATGTGGCGTATTATACGCATCCCGGCGTTTCCGTGGACACACGCGCTAGTAACCGCCCGACGGACTTCCGAAACCTTCCGTAATTGGCTTTACTAACCGAACGGCCAAAGGAGTCGGGTCGAAGGGTCGATACTATATGCACGCAAACCCGGCAGAAAACCACCGGGTTACCGAGTACCTGGAATAAAGTTTCGGTAGTTCTCAACCAACCCCACCTACTCTAGAATCCAATATGCGCCACATAAGGCCACAGGGTTGACGAGTACGACATACTAAAGGCGATCCGTTTCGCGTTCCACCATACGCCTTGATATCAAACTACAACAGGTTTGCCGAGTACGGAATCAATCCGGCGCGCAAGTGAGTATAATAAATAGCTGTAAATCGTCCGGAGAGTACTACAGTATGCGCTAGGTAACCTCGTAAAAAATCGTGTTAAACACAAACGTGCACAAATTGTGCAAAAACACAAACAATGAGTCTTTTAAAAATTGCAACACGATTTATTTATCAGACTCGCGCCGAACTCATTATCCATGTTCTTCCAGGCCTGAAGTCCCGGAGACTAGTGGTTTTTCGAATACAATAATTTCCATAGATCTTAATAATTAATGTTTGTTTAACAGTGACAATGGCGCGCCGCTACCGTCGTCGTGCCCGACGACCGAATTTTATATATTGCTGACTTAACAACTTTATTAGAGAATGCATAATTACTTGGGAAATAAAAGACGAGGTACTCTAACATTCCAGAAACCAAAATCTTGGAAAATATAATTACCAGGAATTCAAAAATTGGAAATGTGGAAAATGAAATATGAGGGAAACGGTTTTAATGAAAGACAAAATGTCGGAGCCTTAATTTGTTAAAAATCTAATCTGACTGAAATATATTTTTTTGGAAAATGTGATAACCACTGCTACAGTAGATTTAACATTATACGGATTATACAGCTTTCCCGTATTACACGTAAATTAGTTTTGCCGCAAACTTGGATGCATGGTATTTCTGCAGTTATCATACGATTGTTAAATTTCCAAAAATTAGCGTTCCGACATTATGTCTTCTGGTAAAATTATCATTTTCAATTACATTATTGTTTTCAAACATTTTACATTTCCGGCCAAGTATTTTCATGGCTATTAGAATATTTGAATTCCGATATTTTCTGTTCCGCCAGTTTATTTTCCTCGTTAATTATTTTCTGCAGTTCTTTTATATGCCTTCAGATTAGTTTTTTTTTTTTAATTTGTTTTCAGTAATGCTATAGATTTCAATGCAGTATTTTTTAGAATATTTTACAAAATTATTTTCCAACAAATTATAGCCACTGTTTTAATATTATATAGAATATAATACCTATTGTCACTCGGCTATAATACGTCTAAATGACAGGATATAGCAGAACAGAAATCATCGTTACTAGAGAAATGGTTTTCTTTTAAATTCAAAAATTCCGTGGTGGGGACTGGAGAAATGGCCAAAATCGATTGCGTACATTTGACAAACCGGTTCGTTTCTACTACTTAACCCAATACGGTTGTGTTTTGAAGACGGGTTTCACGGCGGTTTTTTATATAGTTAAACTTTAAATATTTGTATGTATGTTCTGCAAGGGGGCATATTTTGATACTTCTTTCGCTTTATGCCGCGGAAAAACGTATACGCCTACAATTTTCAGTTCTTAAATTGAAATTAATAACAGTTACACGAGTGCGTTATGATTCCTACGATGGGAAAATCGTATAAAACCACTTAGTTTTCTTAATATTATTAATTAATATAGAGAAATCTTTTTTAAAACTGTTTAGGTAGTTTAATTTACGTTTTATTTAAAACTAACATATTCGGCGTCTTTAAATCGCAAGTATTCAATTATTTATTTATAACTATGTATTATTATAAAGAGATTGATTATTATTATTATTATACAAATTTGAGATTTCGGCTATTTTTCCCGCCTCCCCCCCATCCCACTGGATTTTCGAATCCAAAAGAAAACTATTTTTCTATTAACCATTGTTTCTGTTCGACTTTATGCAATAAAAATGAAATATTAACGATTGGACTAAGAGAAATGTTAAATTTGGAAATTAGGAAGGCTATGCATGGAAAAGATGCGCTTTTTTTTTAAACAATAAAATGGGCCAAAATAGTGTTGAGAGACTTTATGCATTAAAAATCTTTAAAATGCGTCTAAAATGTATATTATCTTATATAGCTTAAAAAATCAAAACGTCTTCTTATAAACGAGTTGGACTCCATCTGCAGGCCGATATAAATACATACCGATGATTGCCAATTGCTAACCAATATGACGGTTTTCAATAATATATTTTAATAGAAACAATAAATACAAAATAAATTATAGTCTCGGCGATCGTTATTTATAAATGATTATTATTAATATAATAAAATAACCAAAATGCTATTATATAAATGCGTTGGGATTTCGATGCTGTCGGTTTTTTGCCGGTAAAAAATAAAAAATATAATCTGTCAAAAAATGCACATGTATATAATACAAATTGTTATATTTTATTAAAAATGATATTAAAAACATGGACATACTTTACTCTATGGGTGGGCCACTGTTGTAGGTGAGAAGTTTGGAAAGTAGGACATAGAGGGCAATTTAATGTAAACCTGTATGGGGCGATTAATCATTGCTAATGAAAAACAATTCTTAGTCGAGTTCGATTATACATGTTTTAAAAAGCCGTAATATTTACGATTTTCGTCAAAATTTGTTATTAAAATTCTTATAAAGAAAAATACTGCATTGAGTTCAATTTTTTTTTTTTTTTTTTTTGAACACAAAGTACAATTTATAATGAACTTCCTGTTAAATTTTCATGCATTTCTGTTTCAAAAATGTATCGATAGAGTATTATCCCAATTATTATGAATACTGTTTGTAAAATCAAAAAATGACCTCCCTAAAGTACTAACTGCATAAAATTTCCTTTCGGAAAATGTGTTACATTTGAAAAACGGAACAAGATTTATGGTACACAATATAAAAAAAAAAAAAAATAAATATATAAATAAACATCATTGTGAAACCAATGCATTCCTCGCTACGCTCAGAATCTAAAATAATCGATAACAACCTACAAAAAATATATCGAACAAGATCTATCAGCAACTTATATACGTTTTGAAAAAATTGGAGGGTTACATCATGCCACCCTGATTTTATAATAGGCGCTGTGGACTATAATCTAAATACAGTGAACTATAGATTACAGTTTGCTCTTTTAGATAAGTATAGGTGACTCCTAACGCCGATAAAACTTTAAGGTACAGGCACGAGTCGAGAGCGTTTTTTCTTCTTTCTTCTTTTTAATTTATACACGAGTATATAGGTATATTACAGTCATTACACATTATACTGTATATTGTACACCACACATTAATATGTATCGACGATTCAACCCGATTCACAATCAATTCACGGCTATACTGATTTTATTAGTGTAATACGTGATAATAAACGCGCTGATAAAAAAATTTAAAACACAATCGCAACGTCTATAAAATATTTACCGATAAACGCAAATTAACGCGTGAACCACGAATATGAATTTTAGCCCTTTGTACGGCAATATGTAAACTCAAATTTCAAATTTATAAACACAAAAGTTTATATTTTGTATTTTTATGGTTTTGGGAGTGTGCAGTTTAATGGGAGTAAAATATGTCCACAATTTGCGTAAATTTACTAATAATTTCTAGAGCATATTTGGTTGCTATTTCAAAGTTTTTTTTAAATGCAAATTTTTTGGAGCTTTTTATGTGTATACAAATCTGGACTTAAGTATGAGAAACACTCTTTTAGGCTCGAATTATTGTTGTGTGAAAGGTGTTCACTAGATATTAATCATACTATATGAAACGACGCGTACCTGCGATTTATAAAGAGAACATACCTATAATACTTTTATTTTTCGTTTGTTTTAAGCTATTTCCAAGTAGATCTCATAGAAAATGTGTATTCGAATTTATTATCGTGTATAATATAATACATAATTTGTTTGAGTTCTGTTAGACGTACAGACATATTTTAACATCCGTATATTTATTAAACACATCATACGTACCTCGGATACTTATTTATTTTATTATTATAATTAATATTGACAATTACAAAATTTTAGAGCTGTTTGTTTCTTAAATTTTCAAAAAAAAAAAAAAACCCGAAAAAGAATACTTTCCAGGGTATCGCAATGTTCATATTTTCGTAAGACACTCTGTATTATGTGCAAGCAAAAATCGAACAGTCAATAAGGCATTGTGTCCACTCCCCTTTTCTCGAAAAAGCGCCACGATAGACCAAACCTTCTACTTAATTTTTGAATTTTCCCAGTTACTCTTATCCTACCAACAGTGTAAGTATTTTCTTTGTAAAATATTGTATTTTGTTACAAAATCAATTGTTATACAATATATAATTACTATTGAACTACACTAAAACAATCATTCACCGTATAAAGTTTCTAGTAAATACGCAGTAAGCAAGCAAAATCATACATCCTAATACAATGGACTTTATTGTGTGTCCAGATAACGGACACAGAAAACCTTTGAAAAAAAAAAATGCCCAGACAGTCGGTTACAAAACGATTCAATATGATACGCGATGTCTCTTACATTGTGGCCTATCATTATATAATATGGACGGACAAAATATTATTACAAGTTAGTAGTTACAATTTATTTAGTCTGACTCTAGGTCGTCGTAGACGTAATTGAATCGGAAAAAAATGATTCAGATTATAATCATTGCATTTGTGTAACCATTACTCCCGAATCTATAAATTCATACATTTAAATGTGTACGCATCAATTATTCTATTCTATTATAACGATCGCGACACCAATAATGTTACACTAAATAAACTTTTGACGAATATTTGATGTCATGGGCGTCCATTGAGAGGGACAAGAAGGGGACATCTCCTCCCTGGATTTTCCCTGTCCGTTACATTTATACATAAAATATCATAATTTAAATTACATAGAATAAATAAAAATTGATTTTAATATTTAATAATAATAATGATATATATATATATGCATAATTAATTATTTTTAATAGTGATTTACCATAGGTTGCTGACAACATAATTGAAAAATCTAAATAACCTTGGCGATTACGTCGGTTACTTGGTTACGAATTAGTCGAATCATTGATTTATAAATAGGTACTCAATATAAATACTACACTTTAATCAGTGGTAGAATCTATAGAAGTGTACGATTTAATATTATTAATTGTTAACTGCACATATTAATTTATATTTGATTTAATCTATTACACTGTCCGATAAATTAAATCCAACTTTTGGATTGTTAGCTAAAGCCTTAATCAGACTATCAGGCGTTAGTTGTTCGACAGTTTGTTAGGGACAAAAACGACAATGTACAATATCAGCATACGCTGATCAGTGTCTTTATTCGTTGTTTAATTTTAATTCGTGTGATTTGTATCAATTGACATGATGCGAAGTACAGTTTCAGTTTCAGTTTATTAGAAATTAAAATATCTACCTACTCTTAGTTATTTTATAAATAATTATCTAGTTATGAGTTTATAAAAATACTATTGTAGTTAATAGGAGTACAGTAATTTATATTATGCTAGGTAAACTTCCATAGAGCAGATAATAGGTTAACAGGAAGGTAAATATTATTGAAAAAATACAGTATCTCCCTCTGGATTTTCGAAGATGGACGCCCTTCTTTGATGTATATCGAATAGGTTTAATTGTTTAATAATAATAATAATTCGAATATTAACTATACACGTTTTGTAGGAAAATAGTTTTCGTAAAAATTGAAATAATTATTAAGTAGGTACGTATCCAAGGTACGTGTATAATATAATATTACCTGTATACAGTCGTATCAATACAGTGTTGTGTCCAGTAATTTTCAATGGAAGTGAATGCAGTAAACATTATTTATAAATAAATCGTAAAACTGTCTAATTTACTCAACTCGACAGTGGTAATTTCAAAGCCGGATAAAAGAAACCTATGATTTTGATCAATTGTAACTTACTGAAATGTGTACATGCATTTTACGATTGAATGATTAAACAAACAAATAATCTTATTTGCCGTTTTAAAAAGGTAATGGGGAGGAGGGATATAACTTTTCTCTCTCGGCACCGCCCCTGATTGTTAGCTTGAAATAAAGACGATTTAGGATTTGTATTTATATATTATAGTTTTGTATAAAACGTCCGGTTTTATATGTATTTCAATGTCTGTCAAATGACGACCATTAGGTACGTTTTTATTTGTCGAAAAATATTATGTAGAGTAATGTTTTTCCCGTGTATTATAATAGGTAGATATTTTTTTTTTAGTTTGAGAAATTATTTTATACAAGCTGTCTAATCTGTATTATTTGCATATGTTTCGACAGAAATAATAAGACCATTTTAATTTCGAAATCATCGTCCAAAAGGTCATTGTAGTTTTCCGATTATATACAATATAATATAATATAATATAATTATGTTATATTCGTTCAAAAAACAAGTCTCAGAGACTTGACGGATAATAATTGGAGTATAAAATACGTTATAGACCCGCGTGTATAGTTACTGCTAAATACATTAATTTATATCGATATAATTTTGTTATTTGCGTCAGTGGCGCTGGAGCAGAGCGGCATTTTCCCTCTCCCCCGTTAAAGAATAGGGGACAAACTTATCATTTTGGATCCCTAATAAAATATAAATACAACTTTATAAATAATAAAAACAAATATTTAACATCAATTTGAATTAATATTATTTATTAATCTTTCATGAATAACAATATTTAACATTTCAAATAAAAATACTATTTCATTGTTTTATAACATAACTTAAACAACTGATATATTGTTTCAAAAAACCAGTCAAAATTGATTATAATTCTGTGTCATCACTATATTCACTACACAAATTACGTGTATTTCGATACGCAAATATGTAATAATATACGGCATTATGGCGACACTGTATACCTACAGAAATTGAATTGAATTTTTTATTCCTTTTAAGTTATATTTGTACCCAAAGATGTACTAAGTCAGGGCTCGAAATGAACGGCAAATAGCAATGCAATTCCGGCTCAAATTTTCACAAAAAAAAACAAATTTCCCCATCCACTGTCTAAAATGCTCTTCGCTGCATTTTACTCTTAGCTTGATTCGTAATTGATACCAATCGTCATAAATACCTGTTTTATATGCATTTTCAAAATCACACCAATCCTCTCCCATTTTCTTATCCTGAATCCCTACTACATGCATATCATGGAAGATAAACAGCTAACTAGGACCATTTATATTCCCCCCCTCTCCATATAGACAATAGTTCCTGCGCCTCTGAAATTAGCGTTAGGTAAGTTTAATTAAAATTGCGTTTATTTTGTATTTAATGTTTTTTTTTTCAGAAGTAAACACGTCTTTGAGCATTCAAAATATCGTTGTTGTTTATTTATTTTCTAAATTTTGTTTTTAGGCCGAGCGTATTATTCAACACGGTAAAAAAAATACTTTTATTTGTTGAATTTATTTATTTTACACAATATTATGCGGGTGTAGGTAATATTAATATGATAACCAATTATAGTGCGAAATATAATTTAATATAATATAATTTTCTTTAGTTAATTTATGTATATAATATAATTATATAATATTATAATACACGATCAAACAAACGCTGCACGCGCTTAATGAATAGTGTATTGTCAATAGCACGTGTCATATAAATGAAACGTGCATATTTATTTTTATTCGCGGATAAATGAAATATATAATCATTCGGTCAAATGAGGAATTTAATATTACACCGTAGAATTTGATTACCATTACTTACTTCGATTTTTGTCGTTTACAAATAGGTGGTATACATACCCATAACAATAGATGTAGTATACAATAAATTTAATTTTATACTGAAATAATATACACCACAGGGTGCTTTCCAAAATCCAGTAATGTTTAATCAAAACGATATATAGGTTCCAAAATTAAACAATTCCATTGTATTTTATTGTTGGATTTCCTTCCGAAATTTAATGTTATCAATTAAATGTTCATCGGATACAGATTTAAATTTTACCAATTTTTCTGATTAATATTTCTCATCAGTTTTTATTTGCCAAGATTTAAATTATGCCGAAGATAAGGTGCTTATTACAAAATCAGTGACAGATTCAGAGGCAACTGGGGTGATTAACCCCTCCACCCATTTACACTCCAATGTCGACACTCTTAGATTTTCTTGGTTATTTTTGATTTATCAATGTGCGTATAAATTTGAATTTCAAAAATCGGGGCTCTCCCCATTATCCATACCCAGTAAAAATGTTGTGTTATTATTGAAGTCATGTTCCATAACTAAACGCAATCTAAATATTATTGTATATCTAATAACCTTTTAACACATCTATCGTTGAATTTTAGAAAACAAAGTTATGGTAAAGTTAACTGGTTTTGTAAAATTCTAGGATAACTATAATACAAAATCATCTATCAGACGCTATTATCTCCTATAAATCATATTTCTATATGGAAAGACGGATTTCGTTCATTTTTACTTACTTATATAGCCAAAATCTAATTTACAACTTTTTTCCTTTTTAAATAACTATAAATATATTCAGTCGCATCGGAAATACCTTTTTATTAGTCCCGTAAACGACATCATAAAAACATCACGAAATTTAAAAATAAATAACTCTAAAAAGTCATCCGGCAGACAAAATAAACCGAAAATAATAGATTTTAAAAAGGTCGATCGTTAAAAAAGTATAAATTACATGACATTATAATGTCAATTATTGTGGATTGTTATACTGTATCAATACTATTTTAAGGGGATTACGGATATTTTTTTTTTTTTGTCTAAAAAATACACAGCATAGCAATTATTTAGTGCATAAGATCATTTTGGACACTGATTATTACTATTTTTTAATTTATTTTTTCACTTTCACTTGAATTCATCATCCGGAAAATCGCTATGTTGCGAGTATGTGCAAATACAAAGAAAGGAAATATCGGTGTATAATATATGAATATCGTTTAAAAATAAATACCTTTATCGTTTTAAGATCTAAGATATTTTTTTCCCTATAGGTATCGCATTTTCAAGATACATTAATATACAATGTTATAGCTACTTTATGATTTTGTCCGTGTCTGATGTCAATCCATTCTTGCGTATATTCACACACATATCTCTCAAACGATTTCAAATTTCGGAATGCGTTTTTACCAAACGATTTTTAGTACAATTGGTGTAAACAAAGAACAAAAACAACTGGGCTTTTGTATCATAATATTATAATTCCCATGACGCATAATTAATACGAAAATAAAATGATTGTAGCTAAAAAATGTTACAATTGCACTACAGTTTACATGATGTGCATACACCAGGAGTTGTTTGGGGGCTCTTACGCTACTTTGGTATACTCCGATTTGTATCGGTTTATTACATAATATTATTATGATCATACCGTTTGGATAAGACTATAGCAGTTACACATTTTAATTGCTAAAATTGCATTGCTATGTATAACGTAAGGCAGCGAAGTGAACACGGAAAAAACGACGCGCGTAAATAAACGCTCTATCTATGCGAGTAGAGAAGGCGGGATCGAGCAAGCGAATTACCTAACGAAACCCGGTGGACCAAGATAAATATTATATTTTTGGGCCGATGAAAATACTTTTACACGGCATATATGTATGTCGAAAAAATAAGGAAAACTGTCTAATAAAATAATAAATGGGGTATCTTAGTATCTATAGTAAAAAACGGAATACAAATTATTATTAATAACCATATGATTATCTTATAAACGCCATTCATAATAAATGCGGTAAATAATATGATCTTAACTTTGTATCTTTGGTTATTATTTTTTAGATTCTGAGAGGAACGAATGTTTTTTTTATTTTTGTGGACAACTTTTCTCTCAGAACTTTTGCTCCGATTTACAATGAGAGCAATTTTTTTGAGAGAAAATCTAATCGGGGTGGTATTTTAGAGAGGTAATTTTTTGATTTTCTCAGAAGTTTTTCCAATAAATGGAAAAAACCGGGGGAAAACGCTACAATATTAAACAAATATTATTAAAGCAAATGTTTTATGCATATTATTTTACCAAAATATAGCATACTTATATATTGTTGATTAAGCATCACTGTCAACCGAACTCCGCTCATGATTGTGTAACACATTAAATTCCCGTCTATATCCTACCTTCCCAAATTCCCACCTACATCAGTGGCTGCACCCGTCCCCATTATCCTAGGATAACTTTTTTTTAATTCAGTGAAATCTATCCGGTTGTTTTTAAATTTAGCAAAAAAAAGTTTTAAATGAAAAATTAGTAAATTGCTAGTAGGAAAGCTTCAAATTATAACCCAGGGATGGTTTATTATTCTTCAACTGAGAGGTGTCGTCGAGAACCAATAGTGCATTTCCTGCATTCAAAGAGTTTTTAAATGTCATTATAGATATTTCTTATTGATATTCATATATACACCAAGAAGATGTTTGTATGTATTATCTATATTACAGCATTGTGCAACGTAAATAAATTGTCAATATTTTTAAACGTGTACAACGAACGTTCGGCGAAGCCGCAGTTTTGTATAATACATTGAATATATTATTACTATAGTGGCCACAGAATTGTATCAAAATGCAATAAATTTAAATATTTGGTTATGGTTCGTTTATAATGTTTATATAGATTATACGATTGTGATTCGTCATTACGTTTTAAGCGTGATAAAGTTATTGTTACCCATTAAATAATGGGAACGAAAACGTACATGTAAATGATAATAATTCTTAAAAAAATGAATTTTTTATCCGAGCCTATGATCTATAATATTGTTATGTCAGTATTTTAAATTCAGTTAGGTACATCTGCCCTTTCGGTTAGTATTATAAAATTATCTACTCAAAAGAAAAAAAAGCTTACGAAACGTTTCGTATTATCATACGGTTATCGTCGTCTAATCACGACAACCAATCTTAATCAATATATTATTATATAAGATAAAAAGAATACCTAGGTAATAAATTTAAATTAGGGCTCGACGGTGACAGTATGCAAATAAAGAGGGCGTCAATTTAAAAGGACGCTCTACACGCATTTCTAATCTTCTTCGTCTTACAAATGCATGTCATGGCAAATTTGCGTTCGGCAGAGCCAATTTTGGACCGTTTGTTTTAATATTAAAGTGAATTGAACTATTATAAAACTTAAAGGGAAGAAGATTATCTGTGTGTTGCATCTTGGATTTTTACGTTGTTTAAATTTTTAAGTGAAATATGAATTTGTAAAATATCACAATTTATAAATTCTCTAATCTTGTTTAAAAATAACGACAAACCCAGATGTGATTGCCCAGATTTACTCTAATATTAAAACTAAAAGCATGAAATTGGTTTTGCCGAATGTTTCGTTGTCATTTGTTTGTAAGACAGACAAATAACTAATGCACGTGTAGCAGCTTATCATATCTACGACGAAAATGTGACATGTTATGCATTGTGCGTAATTAATATTTATTATGATATTATTATGTGTAGAGTATCTATTTACTGCAGGGTTTAAAAAAATGTACAAGTACGAACAATTAAGGACAACATTATATTATGTTTACTCCTATTTTCCCATTTATAATTGTAATATACTATTTTATACTAATACTATTTTATTAACTGATGCCCGTGGAGGTCAAGGATGCCCGGAGGTGAAAATTCAGGGGGAGGCAGCCTTAGCAAAGCCATAACAACAGCCCAAACATTTTTATAAATGCATTATGTATTTTCAAAACATTTAAAAAGTTTTTATTATATACTATTAAATTTTACTCTTATAGTAACTAATTGAACACAAATTGTAATTTAATTTAATTTTTCCCAAATTCATTAACAACTTTTTTTACTAAATTAAATTCTTTGACTTTATTCTACGTAAACTTAACATTCCGGATAAACGATTCTCACACATTAGATAACCGCAAGTTTGCTATTTACAAATCATCGGATGTAGTGGTTGGTACCAACTTCAAATCATAGAGCATAAATCAGGGCATACTTTGATAATAAATTAGCGGTATTCTATTATCACGAAGTGTATACCTACCGACTAGATTCTAATCAAGGTGTATTGATATTTGTTAATACTTTATCAATACACCTCGGTACCAATAATGAATTTGGATATAATTATTTTAACTTGCTGGAAATCCAGGAGGAGTTTTTCCCCTCCTATCCCCCTTTGTGGGCGTCTTTAGTGACGGTGTATGTACACCCGTTATTGTATTAAAATTTCTTATATTCCACGTAAAATAACAAACTACAATCAAACTCATCTTGATAGGTTTTGCTGTTTATTCTCAGTTATACGTATTCAGTTATAATACATGGTTAATTAATGCGTTTTTATTTTTAGAATTTATATTTAACGAAACACATACACGCTCGCCGCCCCCATACACAAATATTCCATTCAGTGTAATGCAGTGGCAGACTGGCACCAGATCGGCCCACGGATACTCGCATAAATTTGTGGACCAATTTTTTATTGCGGGCCTAGTTCCATAATTTTTTTTTTTTTTTTAGATTCTGCAAATGCATGCAAGCACAGCAAGGATTGTATTGATTTTACTGCATGCTTTATTTATATTATTTTTTTTCCGTCCATTAACAACTTTTATACCAGAAACCTTACTCCGAATTTTATGTGAAGGATCTTTTTTATTTTCCACTCTTTTGGCCAGTCTGCCACTGGTGAAATGCGCAGTCTGTATATATATATATATATATAAGTAGAGAGACCAGATAATTGTATGGTAACTCTACTTTCTATAGTTATAAGTATAGGTTTATATACCGGATGATTCTTGTATGGTTAAACACTTATTATTTCGAAAAGTATTGACTAATTGTTCAAATTTTGTTTTTGAAAACTTGAGAAACAAATAGTTCTAAAATGTTTCATCATTATTTTTTTCGTCACCCTTAATTTGGGACGACCAAATGATGCTCCACTACTATCCTCCGGTGCAACCTTTAAAGTGAAATATCAACGGATTGACGGAAATTAAAAATATCGATACTAACATTTATTTTGAATAATACTCCGTCTATTTTACGGTATTTTTAATACAGGTCGCTGTTTGAAAATTAAAAGTAGGCGGTCGTTTCACCCCACCCCCCCCCTAAAAATTAGGACAAAAAAAAATAATATCAATGTAAAACTGTAGAGCGGCTTGTTTCTTAAATTTTCTAAAAAATCAGATTACGAAAAACATTAATACTTTCCGAGATAATGAGTGTTTAACGATAAAAGAATCACCGGCCGGCATGTATTGTATATTATTATGATACGGGGTAACACAATATTCAAATATTACAAATTCATAATCCGCCGATATGGATAATATGCTACGGTACTTTATAAAACAATACGTCGTACGGATAATAATACAATAATAATTACTAGATAATGTATTATTATTATAGGTATACCCAATATAGAAATAACACGTTTGAAAATATACCAATTTATATTTACATAATATAATAATATATGAACAGTGAACGCGTTATTACGTATATTATATGGTCATTTTTAGCGCATCGAACAAAAAGTACAAAATTAAATTAAATTCTAACGCACGTTATAAACAATAACACAGTAATATAATACGCAGTGATAATAGTGAAGCTGCGGATCGATGAATTAATGAACATAAACGATAAGTATGTAGGTGCAATAATATAATCGTCGTAATGATGATGAATGAGAAGTAATTTTGAAAAAAACGATTTAACGATTACAATAATGTATTATAATAATAATAATTTTAGTTGTAACCGAAGACGTAATTTAATCGTAGAAAAAAAAAAAACTGTAATATTAATCGATTACAACGAACGTTTAATTATTAATTTCTTTTATTCGTATTTATTATTATTTAATACGTTTTACTCCTAACCCATTTATAGGTACTCATTACTATTATCTTTTAGATTTATGTAATATATTATAATATTATGTATTATAAATGGTTACATGTATTTCGAGGAATGTTGTTGTATCAGTAAGGCCTATAAATTAAATGTTAAAATACCCTTTTGCGATGTAGTTTCCGATAAAACAGTTTCTATACTCGTGTATACGAATTGGGCAGAAAACCCGCACAGATAAGTGATAAAGTTTTTTTTTTGAAAAGTGTTTTGTGTTTTTTCACATACATGTTATGTCGTTCATTCGGAAATATTGTAAACAGTATACAGGTAGACTGCACGCTTTATGCAAATATGCAATAAGTCGCGAGTCGTTCAAATAGTTTTTTAAAAGCGCTGATAATTTGTCAATGAAATAGTAAAAGTCAATAGAAAAAAAAAATTCCCAAATCGATTTTCTTTTACAGTACAGTGGATAGGTATATTAAGAATATATTAGAAAATAATCAAAAAACAATATATTGTTGCGAAGTTCGATAATTGCTTTACGATGAACGAAGAAAGTTAGTCCGCCAAATGGGCTTGTCGGTCACCCCCTAAAATATCATGACTTTGGTACACCACGCTTCGTCACAACAGTTTTTTTTCTTTTGTCTAAAATTTCCAGCATTTGTTCGTGTATCGGGTATTATTATTTTGGGTTTGATGTCTTCGCGTCGAGTGTGTAGGTTTTACCTTACAACGTATAAACATATATCTAAAAGCTATACAAAATATTTTTTCGTTTGAAAGACGATTCCGAGTGGACTGCGTGGCAGGTATATAGGTAACTTTATAGTCACATAGAGATCGATTTCCAAAAGCGGTTACCGTGCAGGTATAACGGGTAAGCGGGTAAGTATACATATTATATACAGCTATATAGGCTTGGATTATGACGAGGGAGAGAAATTTCCTGAGGGCTTATACGCAATGCAATATGTAAGCACAACTCACGGACCGAAATGGACAAATTTTTCGACCTTTGTAGGTGTATATAATATATACGTTTTCCATGTACTCACGCATCTCACCGAGTAATCAATTTACCCATTTATACATATACTCGTGTATATATATGTGTGTGTGTGTGTGTGTGTTGTGCGTGTATATTTGTATTATATATGTGGTGTGATGAATTTTCTACAAAGCTTCGAGTAGACGATCTAAATTCACGCATATACACGGTATACACATGTATTATAGTGTGTTTTAAACGCGAATACAAATAGTCGACAAATTTAAATTAGTGTACGCATCATCATTGTTCGATGGTTTTGTGAACTTTTCTCGGACAAAATAAATAACATTTACCTACCGAATAATGTGATACGGTATTATAGATGTAATTAATATTTAGTATTTCATTGTTTCTGCCCCCCCCCTTCCCAAATTTAAATTGATTTATTTAATTATACACATATATACCGTCTACAATATTATTATACGAGTATTTACTACGAGCGTTATGAATTTATTCAGACATTATTATTTGTTTTCCTCTACTATACATTTACACATTTTTTTTAAACAAACGAATTATTCGATTTTAATTATTTTAATATCTATGATGATTACTCGAAATCTACGCTGTTTGTCATCCGATGCGTTTGCATTATTGTTATTATATTTTAATACGCCATAATGCATGTGCTATAAGTGAGATAAACAAATTAAGTGTATCATTATGAAATTTTATAATGCGTATAATATTTTACTCTTATTAATTTTTTAATAATGTATTGCAAGTTCAAAAATAAGATTTATTAAAATACACTTTGATCGGTCCGTAAGTCGCCAAACAATTATCTTGGAAAACGATAAATTTATTGTGTGATATTGTGTCTTATAATATAGATGGGAAAATATCAGATAAAGTCCGATTCACACTTGTACGGCACGGTACGACAAAACATTCTGTCGATATAATTGCGTATGGTAAAACACATAAATTCGTACAGGCACGACATGGCATCATTCTAGTAAGGAATATTTTCGGTCTGCGGGAATCAATTTAATTGAAATATACATATTTTTACAATCAAATTAAGGTGTAATAGATTAGGTTGGCCCGAAAAACTTAATTAAGAAATGTAAAATGTGAAAAAATATAAAAATCTAATTTTTTTAAGTGATAAGGAAAATTAATTTTGGGAACATTTTGACTCGATAAACACACTTCCCGTGGCGAAAAAAGGTTAAATTACAAAAACCCGACTGATGCTCGAAACAAAAATTGTAATAAACTTCAATATCGGTTTAAAATAGCGTGGCTGAGTCCGTGTCGTTGCCGGTCGGTCGTATTACGTGAACTGGATGGCATTTTTGCCGTGTCGTATCGTGCCGTGCCGTACAAGTGTCGTGAATCGGCCTCTATGCGCGAATGTTTTTTTTTACAACGTGTCCGCTGGAATTCGCAACTTAATATTTTAGCTGATATTACGTAGTTAATTGAACAAAATAGATAATTATTTCAGAAAGGTCATGTTTGATCTGTATTTTGAATAGGACATTTTCCTGTACTATAGTAGTTTATATCTACATTATATAAGCGATACCGTCGAAAGACGGTGAAAAACGAAATATAAAAGTTGGAAAAAAAACCGTTTTCAGTTATTTTATATAGTATACACAAACTTAAACTCTCATATTGTTATCAATACACTTGACATATGTATCAATAGTTGAAGTTATTGATTTTATAGTATACAAGGTGTGTTATATTATTTATATTGTACCTTTAATTCCTATCTACATAATCGTATAAAACTCACAGTAAAAATGTAAAAATGAGTTTTGGCCAAATAAAAATAATTTAACGTTCAGTGGTTTGCTCTTTTTATTTAATTTTCAAAACTATTGCAATATTGCAACGGAATACCAAAAGTGAAAATTTATAACATAAAAACGGACAGGCATACGTTCGTCAGTCTTATTGTGACTACATCGTTTTCTGACAAGTTAACGAGCTTAATTGAAAATTCCTAAAAACTACAACGCCCTCAATTTAGTAATAATACAATAAATTTAAAATGCCAAAATTGTATACAAGGTGTTCCATTTAATTACATGTACATTGGACACTTATTATCTCGGACTGTATTAACTTTTTTCTGATATTTTTTTCTTTTGACAATTTGAGAAATAAGCAACTCTAAAATTGTATACATTATTGCCATTAGTTTACTCATCTTTGTTTTCGGGGATAAAACGACTACGTATTTTTGATTTTCAAATAGATATCTATAAATTAAATAAATAAATAATTTAGACATACTTTGCTGTTTTAATGTTTGATTTCTATCAAACCGTTCACAAAATATACCATTTTTAAGTTTGGGCTGGGGGAAAGAAGTGTACCCAAATATAAATAAATAATGAAACAATCCTAAAAACAGTTAAAAAATATGATTTTAAAATCATTGTTTATGATTAGAGCAAAAGACATGTAGTTCTAAATACCTACTAAATATATGCAAGCACATGTGCACATAAAAATCCTAAAATATGTTGCATACATTTTTTTTCCAGCAATTGTATTACAAATCGTTTAATATTTAGAAAAACATCTAAAATAAGAAAAACAATTACCAATCTAATTTAATTATATATGCTATACTATGGTCAAATTAATTAAACATCTTTTATCTCGGTGCAATTTTATTAATTATACTTTTTATTGATTTAATTAAGTAGACATCGCCGTACATTAGGTACGAGTAATACCTACGCCATAGGTAATATATTACATTAATTGATTGATGAATTTGATACATTTATAAATATGTTAAATTGTACATTCCCTTTTCTGGGACTAAAAAATCAATTTTTTAATATGTTTTGATTTTATATATGATTGTCGTTTTATAAATGTTATTTTCAAGACATTTTACAAAACACCCAAATTACATAAAACAAGCTACCAAACAAATAGACAAAGGTCCAGGTCCAGCAGCTCTAGTAATAATATAACGCGGGCATGTACGACGTGACGTACGCGAGTTTTATAATAATATTTCAATATAGAGTATAAGTAACTTAATTAGATATTCTATCGTTTTTATTACATTAACGTAAGCAAAAAAAAAAAAAAAAACAAAATTGATTATTTACGAATAACTACGAATAACGTAACAGCGAATGCGTCATCGTTTTCAAACTTAAGGACGCCGTATCCACATCTACTCAGTCCGACTACCGAGCAACATGCAAAATCAATGCTTACGTAAATTAAATAAAACTAGCTTAATTTTGATTTTAAAGTAAAATTATGAACTATTAAAAAGTTACAGTTATTTAAAAACCTCAAAAAAAAAAAAGGTTTTTGTGTATTTATACAAAATACACAAAAACGAGCTGTATATTTAGAATAATACAAAAATTCGATGAGGTTCCCTCCAAAATATTCTTCTCTATACACTTCACAATAGGTACTTTTACTTTAAAATCAAAATTAAGCTAGTTTTACTTAGTCTGCGTAAGCATTGTTTTTGCATTGTTCTTAACAACACTAATAATTATTAATCTAAAGCTGCGCTGAAAGTAATATTATATCATGTACACCGAGCTTTGGTTACAGTTTATCGTGTACCTACTTACTGTTTTCGGGAGTAAATAATAATTATCCATATCCATTTTAGATTATGATCGTAATGAGAAATGTATTGGTTTTACTATGACGTGTACTTTTTTAGATTCTGAGCGAAGATCAGCTCAGGTGTTTATTTTATTTTGTTCTGATTTTAAATGACTTTTCGCTCCGATCATCAACTTTAGAGGTTGGTTTCTGACATCAGATTTCATCTATTTAGCATGTATTAATAAGGTGATTTTATTCCTGGGGAAATCCGGGAAAATACTGTCGGATAAACGGGAAAATATACGCGATAACAGTTTCCGTTATTAAGATTTTTTTTTTTTTGGTAATTTAGTTGGAAATAAATGTAGAAACCTGGAATTTGTATTGATTAATTATATTACCTCTTTTAAGACGCAGTATATTTTTCGAAATATTCTTACCATTTTTCTAGCTATTTCTGATTGTTTGAAATTGTCGTATCTTTTTAATAGGTTTAATGTGGATAAAATTTTTTTGGATTCTAAAAAATGCTCGAAAATTTAATAAAAAGTTTATTATAACTCATAAGTATTGTTTTTATGAGTCATGAGTTTATGCCACTATACAAAAATCAAAAATTTGCTTCTAGTCAACAATTATTTTATAAACATTTAAACTTTTAAAGTTCAAATTGTGATGAAAATCGTAAAAATCACAGAATGTCGCGTATTCATAATTTACAATTTATGTAGATAAAACTAATTTTGCTTCATAAAAACAACCAAACAGCATGAGATGAAAATGCACGTACAATTTTAATTTTTTTTGTAATTGCAAACTAATTAAAATTAAATTTATCGAACCATATTAATTAAATTTTTCTTTTAACCGATATTCCCTCAGAATTATTTTTCATTAGCAATGATTGATCTTTATATACATATATAAACTAAATTATCTTATTTATGTGTAGTTTCAGAAATTTCAGTTGAGGGGGAAAATTTTTTTAAATCTGTTCATATATAGATAAGTACTTTAAATGTATAAAAAAGATGAGATACTGCAGTTAATGAGCATGTCACCAATGGGATGTTTAGAAGAGGTAGGATAAATAAAATTGTTTAGTTATTATAAATCATTGCTAAAGAAATACGATTTTGAGCGACGTTCATTTAAATATGTTTTAAAATGCTGTGTTTTTTACTTCAGTCAAAAGTTGAAACTAAAACGCTTAGTTGGTTAGGGGAAGTGCCCTTTTTGCTTCTCCCACTTCTAAAAATAATTAAATATATTTTAATAATAATGTTTACTTGTTTAATATGTTGAAAAAATTTTATTTTATATTTTTAAATGTATATACCTGCCTTCTATGTTTTTAGTGTGAGGTTACTTTTTAATCTTTGTCACGTTTATACGTTTGTTTGCTGTTATCTACTGTGGTTATTCGGTACAATAAATAGTAAAATATTATCACGCCGCTGTTTTTGCACGTCATCGAGATAATATTTTTCTTTCTTTATTCGTTACGACATTACGTTATCGAATAATAACATCGTAAAACGATTCTGAGTATGACAAATAAGCTATTCATCGTTTTACTAAGAAGTGATTTTTCCCGGAAAACATTATTTTGATTAGTAGAAATTCTCCGAATTTTCCGTACTGTACCTTAAAAGAAGCGAATTTTTCGACTGATTTTACTCATCCATTAGAGTCATTAGAATAATGTATGGTTTTTTTTGACGGAAAAAATTACCTTGGTTATAGCAAAAACGCTTCCAGTTGTTCATAGAATACCTAAAGAGATGGTGGTTCTTCTTTCAACAATTTGTCTACATTCCGGCTAGTTATTCTTGAAAAAAAAAGAACTGTCAACTGGTTTTGTTATTGTTGGTTTTATTATCTAGGTTGCCGTGGCTGAAATGTAAAAAAAAAAAAAACTATTTCCTAATATTATAAATGTATAACCTTATTAGTTTACGGAGCTCCACTCAGCATTTTTCTTTTGATTGTATTCGTTCGATTGTTAATTTATTAAATTTATAATGTATTAACTACAGGGGCGGACTGGCCAGGTGTAATAATGTGCCGTAGCACACCGGGTCCGCGCAATATATGAGTCGGGGGCAGCTGAACATTTGACGGTATTACTAATAAATGTATTTTATAAACCAAACAGTTTAAAAATCACTGCTATTGATTGGTACGATAAGTTTATAGTTATAGATCATGTTATAGATAAATGTGTGTGTTTTTGAATGTTGATCAACTGATTAGCAACTTGACAAATCGTTTTTCAAGTAGTACGCACATTTAGGTATCCAATACCTATTCTAAAATATTTTAAAAATCAGTTCTACCCAGAAAAATGCTTAAACACTTTATCTGATTTGTTTGGTATCGACCTCCAGAAAGTATAAGTTTTGAACTACAATCATTTCCAAATATTGTAGGCTCGTTGAATAAGAGAACAGAAAACATTTATAAAATACTTGAAGTTAATGTATAAAAAGTGACGTCTTTAATAATAATCAGTTTCTTTAAAATTCAATACACCCACCTCACTTGACCCAACAAAGAGGAGATAACATCGACTCCTGTTAGGCAGCAAAAGCTACTTACCGGCTTTTTTATTTCACTCTAGTTGAAATCGATAAATAATATTTTGGGTACATAGTGTTTACACTGTTATATTCGTAATAAGGTAATAGTATATTATTATTATAATTGTTATTATTATTATTAAATAGTATATTTTCAGAGGTCCTATACTCCTACGGGCTACAGGAAGAACGAGTAGGTATATTATATATTTGATAAATCGCCCGAAAAATTAGATATTCATAGATACACAATATATTTTTATAAATAAATAAATAGATAATAAATAGAGGCTGGTAGAAATGTTTTTTAGCTGGTTATTGTTGTAGAATACTAGGCCGTTTACCTCCCAGTCTACCCACGATTAACTAAATGTACGAAATTACATCGGGTAAATTTTATATCCCATATAAACCATCCAAATTTTCCATCTGCAATCGTAACCTAACCGCGGTCTGGATTTTTAAACGTCAACTTAAAATCCAAATTTGATAGACGAATATAGCGAATGAGAAAATTATTATTAAAACACTTGCAGTCGCAGCCGTGGCGTTGGACTTCGTAACTGACGATGGGTTACGTTAACAAAACAAATTGACGTTTAATATTATCATATATTTTTTATACAACGAATATAAAGTTCTATATTATGGCCACTACAAAAAATTACAGTAGGTATACTTAAATACGGAGTAATCATTATTTTCGTCTCGCGATACTTATACCGGTACAACGGTACAGGAATGGATAATTATATACTCGTATTGTTATCCTCTATAAGAATTATCTACCATTATTATACAGTGGGTAATAAAAAATAATATTAATTTAGTCCCGTCTTTGTGTGTCCCGTCGAACGTGATAAATTTGTGATTTGTCCGACGTGCATGGAACGTATAATATCATATTATTATTATTATATCTCCACCATACAGGGCGATTCCAATCAGAAATTATCCGGTCATCTATACGAATATTTTCGTTTTTTTTTCAAACACAACATTATTAAAATAATATATTATTTAACCCCCCTATTTAAAATAGTCACCTATTATATATCTATCTGATTTAAAATTTGACCTTTATTCGCCGAACTAGATCCTAAACATAAATAATAACTGCAGCAAATAGCAAACAGCAACACCCCGCTGACGAATGTTATTAATGTTTAAAAATATTCTAAAAAAGAATATAACCTACTAAATTACAGTTTGTAGAATGATTTGAAAGAAAAACCAAAATCGAATTTACTTAAAAGAATCTCCGTAGACAATAATATAATCGCTGGTTCGCGATGAAACAATCACCCTGTTTAATATACTATTATTTACCTAAATACGGTCCATGTGTGATGACAATAATAATGATAATACTGTTGTTTGTCGTATTTTAATATAATATTATACTATGCACGAGTGTGTAGAAAGGGTCTGAAAAAAATAAATGCTGTTCAGATTTTAAAATCAGTTTTTGGTACCTACCTACCAACTTGTATCCAAGACGGAGAGTATATAGGTGCAGATAAGAAAAATGATTAAATTACGTGTTTTTTTTTTTTTTAAAAAAAGGGGTGTAATATATTACATAATAAAATTATTGAATCAGGATGCGACACTTTTGAAACAGAAACCGAGCGTCGCTGAGAGCCATCATAAATCAATCTAACAAGTCGTGTAGATTGCAAGTGTAAAAACGATTCTAAACAGAATTCAATATTATTAACTGCCTATATTATAGAGTGTCCGGAGAATTTATTTTTAAAACTCATGAAAAAAATAAAATAATAATAATAATCTAAAATGTTCACATTCATTAAGTAGAGAATAAAACTATCTTGACAGTCAACACAGTTTCAGAAAATAAAATATTAAAATATTAGATACTTAACCTTAGCAAAAAACATATTTAGTAATATAACTGAATACCACCTATACCTAACGTAACTTGCGAAAATAATGGAAACGTATAAAAACTCGGATATATTTATAAATTTAAAACACATCAGGAATATCTTTATGTTGTCGCATGTTTGTAGTATTAATTGCTATACCATGACGGAATTAGGAACTAGTCTGCATTTAAATTGTCATCAGTTTTAGATTTAAATAATTGTTTTATTATTATCATTGTATTTTTTTTTATATCCTTACATAATATAAGAGAAATCACAAAAAAAAAAGCTCGATTCTACATAATAATATGATTACATGCACAAGCGGGCATCGTAAATTATATAGGCAAGTCTCTAGCATAACATTATAATCACTTATACCAGAATGATTCCAAAACGTTTAGTTTAATTCGTATCATTTTCCTTTTTTTTTTTACCGAGATCTGTAATTTCAGATACTTTTTCAATAGGTGTCGTTTTGTATTTTAACATGTAATATCGATAATAATTCCACTTATATATTTCGTCAAGAAAAGAGTGAACAAATTTATCGAATTTTTCGAATTTTATCGTCATTTTTTTAAATAATATTTCGTCGTAGTTAAAACTTAAAACGTTATTAAAAGAACCTTACCCAGACGATTTTTCCAATTTTTGTAACCATATTATAATTATAATATATATTACATAGTTACTAAGCGGAATACAGTGTTATTAGGTGTTTAGCAATAGTAGGCCACTGTAGCATGTAGGAAATTGAAAAAAACAGGATGTATACTGCATATACTGTATAGGGTATAATCTAGTTTATATAATTATACTTTATACAGCGATAAATCACTGCATACGAAAAACGGTTTTGAGCGGATTTCCCCCAGTATTTTTCAATTATAAAGAAAACTGCAAGGAATGTACCTTCAGCTAGAAAAAAGTCTATCAATGGAAACCTCCCTTAATGTTAATAATATTTGAGCAAGATATTAAAACAAATTGTTTACAGATAGAAAAAAAAAACATACAGTAAAACCAAGACAATACTAGACGCTAATATTAGACTAAGTTGTATTATTTAATGAAGGGCTGAAATCGTTTCCAGAATGTATCTGTAATTTAATTATAAAACTACCAGCATTATAATTTTGTAAAAACTACAACACGTATATATACTATAAATTGTACACATTTATGTTTTAGTGCATTTTTGTAATTAACTATACCGAAAAGTTATACAAATTAATTTCACTAATATGCGTTTGAATTTTTGACCTAACTGCAGTTGATAATACATTTTGAATTTTTAATATACATCAGCACAGTTATTTTTTTACTTGGAAATTATAATTGATAATAATAAAATGTATAAGATTGGGCTATATTACGAGTTGTAAAAGAAAAAAAACGCGAATACTGCTAATACACGCCATTGTTATAGATGGGAAGTTTGGAAGGACGGACACATGAGGTTATTTAATTTATATCATAACCATAAACCATAGCTAACGAAAAACGATTAAGAATGAAGTTCGGTTATACATTTTTTAAACGCTGCCCTTGTTGTTTAGCGAATCCCTCGCACAAAGCGAGCATAAGTTTGAAACGTCGTAATTTTTACGTCCACTTATAAAAAACTAATTGCTACATTATGCTCAACTTTTCTCTTTTAGCAATAATTTAAACTAATAATGAACCTCGAGTAGTATTTCAAACATGTCTGCTAGGACAAAAATTTTTATCTATGTTAAACTAATTCAAAATTATAAAAACTCCAAATTTTTTCAATATCTATAAATAGATCAAAATTTTTTATATTATAAACATAATATTAGAGAATAATAATAATAATAATAATAAAAGAATACTTTAAACACTTTATCACGGCTAGAAAAAGCTAATGTAAGAATTCTGTGAAAGTTAGACAACAAAAGACCAAAATCGAAAATTATGAAATCGTTAATGCCGTAAATTTATTTCCCTTTTTCTTATGTTTTTTTTTCCAATTTTTCTAAATATTTTTAAAAAAAACTACAAAGAAAATCCAAAACGACTATCTTATTCACCAACTACATAAAATTGTGATATAAAAAAGATGTTACTTTTGAAATTCAGGGTAAAATTTCTGGTAGAAAACCAAAATCGAAATAATTAAAAATAATAAAACCAACAAAAAGATAAACACAGATTACAGTGAAACCAATGCTTTCCTCACTACGCTTAAAATCTAAAAAAAAAAAAAAAAAAACAACAGTTTTATTATTACCGGATTCGAGATAATATAATCCCTTGCCTGTATGGTTACAAATCCGAATCCGATACGATATGACAGTATTTGGAAACAACGGAAACGGTTTTCAATGATATAGTATAATATTTTAATAACGGGCAATACAAGTGACAGGAAATGTGAAAATAAACGATTCCGTATAAAAATATTTTGTTTATATTCGTATTCCGGTTCTGCGTGTCGTGGCTGCATGTCAAAATAATAACAGCGATATATCAGTCAATTTATGTTTTAACAGAAGTGGAACCATACGTTTGATAAAAAAAAACAAAAAAAAAAACATGTTTTTGTGTAAAACTATGATAATATAATACGGCTGATAGCAATAACCCGACCTGCAACAGACCATCTGGAAATGCTGTGCGTGAGCCTACATAATGATATTATTATGTTTTTTTTAAAAATATTTTTATAAAATTAGTGGTAATTTTTTTTAAGGTTACAACAAAAAAAAAACCATTCAGTTTAATTAAAAAACTAATTGATATTTATATAAATATAATGATGAAATCAGACGCAGTTGAACGCTGGTTGCGATGTTGAGAATAATTTCTTGCTGTTGAAAAATTATGTATTATAGATACTGTTGAGTACTGAGAGCCAATAGGCGATTTTCTAATAAAAATAAAATGTAAAAATATTCTATATGTATGTCATGGGCCTGTTAACTAGTAATGGGAATAGTATAGTTTAATTTGACGGATTGATTCAGTGGTTCGTAGTTCATGAAATTAATCGTTCAAATGATTTTATAAATCTTATTACGTCTTTATTGATCACTCGTTAAAACGAAATACCACCTATTCCACTGAGATAGTTTCTTCTGGTGCTGCTGCGAGCATTGTTGCAGTGATCCAAATGTTTCTCTCCCTGTATTATTGGGCGGTTTTTAAACAACGGTCTTTCCGCTATATATTTATTTATATTAAATTCTAACTAGTGCATACAACGATCAGTTTCATTTGATAGAAAAAATTCATTGTAAGTTATTCTCATGGTGCTATAATAAATAAATACCGAAAATCTGTAGTCATGATTTTTTTTTTTTTTTGATGTATATAGATGTGTTTACAAATCAAAATTTCAATGAAAATCGTAAAAATCACGGCATTTCACGTAAAATTTTTTGATTTATCTATGTGAGTAATTTTTTAATTTTTTTTGTTTAGCATATATTCCGTGTCATCGTAAACAATGGATGATATGTGCTGATGATTAAAACAATATTACATTCGCCGTTCAGTATTTAATTCGACTACTGAGAACTTCATCGTAATTTACCAAAGCGGAATAGAATTAAACATGATTATTTCAATAACATATGGTTTTTAACTTTGAGGCCTTTGGGGCACGGTCACACGTGTCAATCAGTATATAATTTCGTATAAATACAATATTTGTATATAACTTTTTGAATAAGCTCAAAAAGGCTTACGACAACATCCATCGGGAGAGTCTTTATAACATAATGTACGAATTCGGAATTCCAAGTAAGCTCATTCACCTGATAAAAGTGTGCATGAACAGGACAAAATACCAAGTAAGAGTTGACAACATATTATTTAAAGATTTTCAAGTGGTAACAGGCTTAAAGCAAAGTGACGCTCTTTCCCCACTTCTGTTCAATATTGCACTGTAGAAAGTTATACGGAGTATACAAAGTGATAGCTGCGGTATCGACGTCGGCCCAATGAAGTTTGGTATTTTAGGTTTTTCCTGATGATTTTAATATAGTTGGTGACGATGGAGAGAGTGTGGCACAGAGCACCGAAGCTCTCATTAATGAAGTAAAAACCATAAGGTTGAATGTAAATGATAATAAAACCAAAGTGATGGAGCTATAACCAAATAACAACCAGGTTTACAGTGTAGTGTTTTAAGGGAATACATTTTAAAAAGTACACCAATTTACATATCTGAGGGCCTCTATCAGTGGTAATAATGACTGGTTCATCAAATTAAATAGACGAATCATTAAGGCAGAAAAGGCATAATTTTCGTAAACTAAATATTAAAAATCTAAACTGTTTTCTAGAAAAATCAAAGTACATCTCTACACGGCGATAATTAGACCAACATTAACATATGGATGTGAGGTATGGCCTCTAACTAGCAGAATGGAATAAAATCTTATATCGTTCGAAAACAAAATACTGAGAGTCATCTGCGGCCAGTATACGACAGAGAACTAGGATTACAGAAGAAGGACTAAAGAGATCCGAGATTTGACAGGGGTTCCAAGGATAACCAACTTTGTGAAAACACAAAGAATAAAATGGTTTGGGTATGTGACGAGAAGGCCTAACTCGGAGTACTTTACAGCGGCGGTTGAGTGGAAACCCATAGGGAAGAGATCAAGAGGACGTCCAAAGAAGCGATAGATAGATGAAATAAAGCAAGACTTAGAGGAACTAGGGATACCGGATTGGGAAGAAAAAGTATAAAAAATCGAAGAGTGGAAGGAAGTGTCGGTGGCGACGAAAACTCTTGAACAGTTGTGATGCCAATGAAAAAAAAGAAGAAGAATATAGTAATATATTATTATATTATATACGTATATACATTTTTCCAGCTATACTTTTAGACAATAATTCTAGTGATTCTCTCTGGATAAAAAGTGAGCTCGAACTACGAAACCGAAGTGATAAAAGTTTGATTAAATTTCAAAATTGATTCCAGAATATTGTTGCGGTTAAGAGCGTTTTTTTTGGGCTCTATATTTATATATTTTATAAGTATTCATAATATATCGATAAATTTATTTATATATCTATAGTATATAATATTATACCGTTGTAAGCTATAATATATTCGGTTATTTATTGTTTTACAGAAAATATTAGTAATATGTTCTGGTGACAGTCTGATGGAGTTCTGCTGCTCACTGATGATTTTTGTTTTTTGTTTTTTTTTTTGTTTTATATGGTCACCCTATGTAACGCAAGAAAAAGCAGACGGATAAACCGGATAGTAATTACTGTTTTGTGTAACGACTTCCACAGTCGGGTTGTTATCGTCGCAATGATGGATTGCGGTATACCTATTGGTACGCGGTCACGTAGACAGGTGTATTATTATAGGACTTTGAAGAGCTGCGCAGTGTTCCGTGTAATCGCTCGAGGCGGAACCGAATAGGAAACGGGCAAAAAAATGTTTGACGCGGTTAGGTATTTCGTTCAGGCGGCCACTGGCATTCGAATAAAATTTAGCGGCGATTAACTGTACTCATAGTATTTATTGCAGTCGGTTTGAAAAATATTACTTCGAATAATAATATACTAATTCTATACAGGTCAAAATGTTTAGTTTTAAATATTTTACTCGTGAACCTCCCCATGAAATGTGTATTTGTATATGTACGTGCCTGATTGCGGTAATGATCGATCGGCCGCGGAGAGAAGCAGATTTTAGCCACATAAGTACCTACTATACTATACTATACAGTCCTGTGGACAAAAATATTAGCATATTTTAATATGCATAGAATATTATTACAATATTGTAGGCAAAAGTAATATGGCGATCAATATGCAAAAACCACACTGTAACGTAGGTAACTCAAAAATTAGGATCCTCGACCCGCCCTGTCGTGGCCTCAATTATAATGTACAAAAGTTATTCAAGTTGCATACACGCGTATTATTTTGCACATTTTTACTCGATTAAAAAAAAAAACCTTTAAATATTATATATTATTTATTACTTACTCAAAATAAAACTTCGGCTACTATGGCTATTAGTTATTTCAAGTTTTTAAATTCTAGTTTGTATAGAATTTTTAAAACTTTTAGTTCTAATTTATATTTTAAATAAGGTCATAATAAAATATAGTTTTGTTCTTCTTAAAAGGTATTAGTATGTTCTGATTATCATCTGGTTGTCCTAAGGCTACGCCCAAGGTGTTGGTAATTTTTAATTTTTTTAAATTCTTTCGTGTATCGGTGACATTCTGTCAGTATATATTTGATCGTTCGGGCTACTCCGCAAGATTTGTATGTAAGGGAATTTTATTTTGCCATAATTTTTTTTTTTTTTTTTTACTGTATACAAAAAGTCTACTAAAAATCTCTCTTCGAAGTATCAAATATAGCACTTTTCAAAATGGATAAGAGCAAGAGATAAAGAAGACATTAAATATAACATGTTTTAATCGGTTTTTTCTTAAATTTCCTTTTTATGTCGGTTAGTTTAATATTATAATTAATGGGCATTTAATTGTGTAGGTGTCTTTTAAATATCATCATATACAAATCAGTCTCTGACTTCTACTATACTTAGAAAGTTCGGAACTACCGTGTATAATACGGGTGCAATTTTCGTGAAACTTGTAGAAACCAACGACTCGAATTTGAAAACGAACTATTACACAAAAAATAGTTTAAATGTTTAATAATAGGCGTAGGTATATATTAATTTATGTTTCGCTCAATCAATCGTTAGATACCTATGTATATTAGAAAAAAAAAAAAAAAGGTAATATAAAATTACAAAATATTATACATCGAAGCGTACCCGTGGATAATCGAGTATTGAAGAAAAACAACATTACACTTAGGAAGGAACATGTTCAAAGAATATCACTATAGTTGATAACAAATAAAAAAACAAACATAAAAAGGTCAAATAATTGAATAATACGGAATACAATTTATCAAGATTAGAACTAGCAAAAAAAAAATTATTCTTAACGTCTACCGCAATGAAAAAAAATTTTAATCTCGTATAGTATTAAAGAGTTAAAAAGCTTAAAAAAAAAAAATTAAATTTCTTTAAGCCATCTGATCTCTTTCAATCGTATAGGTATATTATGTATATTATATACATATACAATATATGGGCTAATTATTAATATGTTAGTATTACGTCTCTCGTATTCCGATAAAAAAAGACACACACACACTACACAGTTTCTATTACAGACTTATTTATATGACGTTTAATAACACTATAATTTACTTACTAAATATGTAAAAAAAACTATTTTCCCGTCTTAGACCATATTATTTACAACGCACGTGGCGCAACATAATTATCGTTATGGATTTTGTATAGGTATATATAGCCTGTAGGTAGGATCAAACCTTTTTTTTTGTAATTTTGAAAATAGTTGCCATTTTTCTTTTTTATACGATTTATCGTATTTTTATAAAATATGACTATACTTCTTATATAAGGTAACATTTTTCGATGATAACATATTAAAAAATTGAAAAATCCTTACTGTATGTTGCGAGAATAAGTAGAAACATTAAACACATTAAAATCCTAACTAATAAGATATAAAATTAAACTATTTGATAAATGTTTGATCGTACAGTTTCCTCGTATGGAACTCCAAATTCCACATAAATCTTCTTTTTCTCCTTCGCCTTTATTCCAACTATTTGGGGTCGGCCAACATCGTTTTAAACTTCCACTTGGCTGGGAACTCCACCTCACATATACCAGCCGTCCTCGTATCATTCTTAATATCATGCAACCACCACTTTTTCAGTCTTTCTCTCCGCCTTTCTTCCTATGTTTATTTTCATTACAATTCTTACTGCATCAGATTCTCCTATTTCCATGTCAAAACTAAACCACTTAAATCTATTTCGTCTTATTTTATCTACTATCGAAGCCATGATTAAACTACCTCTTAAGTACTCATCTCTTATCCTATCTTCTCTCGATACTTTACTCAATTACCTAAGTATTCTCATCTCTGCTACACTCATTCTTTGTTATATTTTTCTGTCTACCGCCCAACACGCCGAACCGTACAATATAGTCTCACTACACTTTTGTAAAACTTAACTTTAAGTCTTATCACATAAAACACTGGTGTTTCTCTCCACTTTATCCAAGCACACCTAATCCTATGTTTCGCATTCTCATGAAAGTCATCGTTCTTTTGTACAAAAGATCCTAGGTATTTAAAACTCCTAACCTCACCAAAAACCGTTTTTTTTTTTTAGCTGTCTTACTTCATTCCTCCAAATTCATACTCTGATTTACTTCTAAAACGAACAGATAAAATCTTTATCAAATTTTACATAATTAAAGTACCTATTTAATTATTAAAATGGTCTGAGTTGACCTACAGTAGTTTGGGCTGGATACAAAATAATAATTAATTATAGATATATTGTATAGCTCATAGTAACTATGTAATTAATTCATATAAGTTTTAAAAGAAAATTAAAGAAAATACATCTTTAAAAACTTAAGGGTAACAACGGTTAACTCCAGTGATATTGATAGGGAATGAAACGGGGAATCCAGGGGGAAACTGTTTTTATTAGATATTTTTTCTACACGGGCAACGTCGGGCGGAACAATTAGTCTTAATATATAAACATAATATAAAAATATTTAATATGAAATATTTTTATCTTACTTTGGATGGTTTTATTATAAACGTATACATTTTTAACTACCGAAGTGCTGAATATTATTAGATATAAGTTAGATATGCTGGTTGCTGACATTTATATAATATATATAAATGTTAGCAGCCAGCACTCCATTATGTATCAATTATGTAAGAGAAGTAATATTATAATGCTAGTTATAGTGAATAGTATTTGGAGGCGTGAAGTATTTTTACCTTAAATTACCAATTAAATTTTTTAGATACTCACCCATCTACTCCTAACAAAAATATCCCAAAATCTACAAACCAGGAATAAAAATAAGATTTTCTCGAGGGTCTTAAGTGAAATTTATCTAATTTATGGATCTAAAATTCTTTTAATGACTTTTGTTTTGTAAAAACAATCATTTTTGTTATATTTCTGTAAAATCTAGACATCCACAACCTACTCACCTGTTTTTTTTAGGAAATCACGTGATTCAAATATACCTCTTTCACACTACCACTGTTTTAAAGGATTACTAATAAGTGATCTGCAATAGTGGGGCATATGTATGCAATATTGTAAAAAAAAATCATAGATCGTATTATACTATATGGTATATGAGTTTATACTCATATAATATAATATAATATGGTCTATGATTGTAAGCATTAGGTGTTAATCGATTTAAAAATAAATCTATGCATTCGCTACACGCAGAGGACAACATTAGGTTTGTCTTTTTTTTTTGTCTATCTATGGGTATCAAAATATTATACAAAACCGAATAAATATTATTAACTTGATAACGTTAATATGTCATGTTTGGGACCGTGTACCTGCAAACTATTATTTTCCTATAATAGGTACACGCATAAATGGAAAATTAGAGAGTTGGTACACGCCGTGTACCCTCCATTACATCACTGCATATGCTTTCTGGAATCAACCATCTGGGCTCCCCAGTGATAGGAGCTCGAATCCTCGGATTCGCTATACTGGTGGAATCATATAGCCCTCCCCCCCTGAAGTTGAAAATTTCACATAAATCTAGAACTAAATAAATTCAAAAAAAAAAAAAAAAAACATTGATTCAGCTATACACAAAATCCACTTCGATACTCGAAATACAAAAAACCCACAATTTTTTCTGTACTGACGTTTTCAAATTAAAAAATGACGTAAGAATTGCAATTGTTCGTGAAGACATCTCGATCAGATATTATCTAAACAATACAAGTCATAGAAATCTTCAAACAATCGAATATAAAAATGACCTCAAAAATAAGCTCAAAACAGCACTAGTCACAGACTAGCTGAGTACACTAAAAAATCGGACTTCACGAAATGAAATAGGAATAAACGATATAAACGCGAACTCAGCAGTGGCGTACTTGAGCGTTTATTTTTAAAGGAGGAAGATGATTTTACTCATATAAATTTTATTGCACATAAATACCTTAGTTGTATTTGAGGAACCAGGAGTCTAGGACCCCCTAACTCCATAAATTGAAAAAATAAAAAATAATGTTAGCATAATTTAACAAGCAATGCAAATTGTTTATACGATTACAAGTATATCATTAAAAAAAGTTACTGTTCATGGATAGGGCATTATTTTAGGTGTGAAGCTAGAAAAGTAGAATTATATAAGGTAATTTAATTTATGTGTGAAACGATAAATCATTACAAACGATTTCAGTGGAGTTCAGTTAAATATCTTTTGAAAATGGCATTAACTTGCTACTACTCAGTTTTCCAGAATCTTGGAAAATTAAAAATACAATATTTGTACGAATTTGTTACTTTTTGTTTCGGTATTTTCAAAATGTTTTACTTGTTAGTTTTTCTTATAGATAGGATATAAACATATCGTTTGCAAATGGTTAAAATATACTGACACCGGCACTTAGTCTGAATAAAGGAAAATTAGTATAAAAATACTCATTCAAATTTGTTCCAATTTACTACTGTATTTTTATATTTTGCTACTTACTGGCATATTTGTTTTCGGTCTGTAAATGAAAAACCAGACAGTAGTAAATTCTTGAAATGCCGTATCATATAGTACAGTATATAGTACAGTGTGTAGCAAATTCATAACAAAATGTCCGAAGTTAAAAAAAGACGTGTCGGTACCAATTTGACGGACGTGTTTGTAATAGTCTTCTTCTTCTCCTTCGCCTTTATCTCAACTATTTGGGGTCGGCCACCCTTGTCATAAACTTCCCTTTGACCCCTTGATCCAACCCCCTCATTTTCCTCGCGTGTTTATAATAGTATTTTCATAATTATATTATAATTTCTATGCATTATGTGTCTGAGCTAATGTATCCTTTGACCCTTTATGAAGTATATAATTGTCGTTTAGTGGCATATTTACGGGATGGGACCAAGGGTACTAAACCCCTCAGAACCAAAAATATAATATAAATGTTAATGCAGCATAGTTTATATAATAAGTATAGAAATTACACATGTATAATTGTGTCGGTGTGCTATTAGGTTTCCAAGCCACGGTTAAATATAAAGTGCGTTAAAGGCAAAACTATATCTTTACGATAAAGACTTCATTGTACGAAAAAACTGATTATTGATAGATTGTATAGTTAGTTATAAGTAAGCAATTAGACGATTGGAATTTACATATATATTTGATATTGAACCCCCTCCAATAAAATGCCCAGATAAGTAATTGTTATAAACTATGGACCCTACTGAAAAAGTTGAAAATACGTCACTGCTGATGCCATTCCTAATCTCTCTTTCTACGTTCCATAATTATTGTAAAACTTTTGGCCACAAATCATACATAAAATTCTATTTTAAAAAGTTTGGGGTCTACGTTCAGTTGTTTAGTAGTTGTTCACGTCTCACACCTGTAGAAATAATAGTTTTTATTATTTATGCGCGTCCATTAATCAAATTTTTTTTTTTAGAAAACAATTTTTACTTAAGAAATTCAGAGAGTGTAAAAAAACGCATTTGCTAAACGAACATTTATTTCTAGTGCCTCTGTATAATAATATTGTTCGTACTTGGAATCATCAAGTCATGGTGTATTGAAATTCGTTTATTGTTGTAGACTTAAACAAATGTAAAATAGTACCCATCGAGACTAATTTTTCTTAACTACATATTGTATACACGAATGTTCAATGTTTACTCTCCTGGCAATTAAAATTGCAGTTGTCGGTGACGGATTTTTATTGGCCGAACGGCGTATATTGAAAATCGACACTAATACGCTTATATTATAATATAATAATTATGAATACGACGTAGAAAATAAAACGGATGCAGAATTGGTAATACAAATCTTTCATTTTGACATTAGCTCATTGGCACGGTTGTATTACAACATTAATAATTAATATACATCTCGTTAATAATGATTATATACGTGTATTAGTCATATTTGATTGTAATCTGCAAGAACAACGAAATATTATTAATTGAGCTCGTTAGGATAATTAATGCAATAATTCTTAGTTAAATTCGTTCGCGTTTTACGAAAAGAAAATCATTAGTGTACAATGCGATTACCTAATATAATATAATCTCTTCGGTATTTATATCTATAGGGATATAAACAGAAAAAAAAAAAACGCGTTTACCTGTACGATAAAATTTGTTATTTTTATTTGCCCCGGACGTTTGTGGACGTCACAAATTCGAAACGCATACGTACCTCTGTACTGGTGTACAGGTATCTACGAGGCGTATCGGTACATCGGTCCTGATATTATTATTATTCGGAACGTATAATATGCGTAATACGCGCGACAGAACCAACGTTTTTTTTTTTTTTTTTTTTTTTCTTGTCGGTTCCTCACGCAGACGGAAACCTTTATATAAAGTATACGAAATCCGTATTAGAATGATCGTGAAATTCGCGTTTAAAATTAATTTTGCGTAACGGGGTAGAATACAGTACAAAAATAATGCGCGTCAGAGATCAATTGATGTTTTTCGAACGGAACAAAAATCTATCCATATACGTAAATAAATCGTATTTTGTCCGTCGTACAAAGTGCAAATTAATACACGTATTCATGTACGCCTTGTATACAAAAATAAACATACACCTGTATAACTGATATACGTATAAATAAAAAATATATATATATATATTTATATATACGTTTTTTATAAAGTTTTCAAACCACGTATTGGTACACTGCAAGTTTAACGACTTCGCGTCCGTACGTCGGTTCGGCGCACAATAAATATGCATTATATAACCTACAAGTGGTATAAGTTGACCTTGCAGGTCTACTGCAGTAAGTTATTATTGGCTGTGTGTGTGCATGTGCGTGTGCGTGTGTGTGTGTGTAGAAATTCGTACCTATTTTATTATCGTACGAGTGAACTATTAACCTTAGAAACAAATTTACGTATTCGATAAATAATCGCATCGTGGCAATTAAACTTTATATTATTATTATAATATTGAGATCATTGTCGAGGGGGGGGGCCGATTATATACGTTCTATATAAATAGGTCATTTTACATTTTTTTACGTAGACCGTATTTTGTATGTTTGATAGCTGCTGCTGCACCGTAGAATATTACGTTTATGTGCGTATCGCATTACTGAATATGTAATACTTATCTGATGAAAAATAATTTTTAATGTGTGATACGCGGGGTATAATAATTATTATTAAACACGATATTTGGTAACAAATAAGACGGAGTGTGTAAATTAAATCGTCGTATTGATATATATATATATATATTATTAGTATTATCAAAAACGTCGTCATGGTACTTTGATGTACCGCCTACGTCACACAAAATATTTATGTTGTCGCGTCATATCACGAAATCCAAAACGCGAATAAATGATCGTGTAAAACTATCACTTTTGAATCAATCAACGTAAATTATTACCTCCCCGTAAAATAAAGATTACTAACGCTAATCTAATGTTATAACAGAAATACGACTTTTAATCGCGCTATTTGAAATCGGCCAATATGCAGAAATTATACTTTAATTCCGTGATTTAGTATCAGTCAATGAAAGCTACAGCGTATTCGGACACGGCGTTGCGGTAAATACGGGGTTCGGTAATATACCGTCGGGTTGAAGGCATTGATACAACGGAAGGAAGAAAAAAACCAAGAAAACGTTACGATTAACGATGATATCAAACATTTACTTCCAATGAGACTATAAATCACGGAATCCAGGGTGGCTGCACAGCATCGACAAATGGCACATCATCAAAAGACGCTGGAGATAAGAACGAAACAAAGAAAAGCCGTATGACTATATGAACTTATCAAGGAACCGGGCATAATTCTTTTAGGTTTTCATCTACGTAGGAGAAAGCGGTCGAGGCGTGGTCAAGGGAAATCTAACCATCTGATGACCAAAAATTGAACTTGACAGAAGCAGATTCAGCGTTTATACGCTAGACTGACGGAATGGCACAGACGACAGAAAACCTTGCTGAGGATTGCACAGTATAGCTACACTATTTTACAGGAAACATAAAATAATCTCCATCCAATCGACGGGTACGCCGGTCCGATTTATGGTTGTCTGAGTTGAAAAAAAAATGATATTCAATAACCACTTCGCTGTTATTATTTATTTTTGATATTCATGATTGTTTCTTACAAACACAGGATATTTTCTAACCATTAAGTTTGATAATAGGTCAACTCATTATAATATTTAAACTAACACCACGAAATGGATTCCATTGAATGGGAATTCGACATTATTCAATATTTAATAATAGCCATAACATAACATGATATAATATTTTTCCCCAATATTATTAAACACTTTTAACAGCTTCCTCTGGTCCAAATAATATTATTAGAATTTCGGTGGAATTTTAATATAAATTTGTCTATGTTGTTGTGGGAGAAGGGTGTTTTTTTAGCTTTGTATACCATTGCAGATTTCTCAGATTAAGCCAGGGGTATGAAATGTTTTATATGCATGATTTAAATATCAACTATGTGCTTTTTGGCACTCAAATTTCATGTTTTCACAGGAATACCGGGTTTTAAATCAGTAGTCCTACTTCAGACTCATCAAAGTAAATAAGGGAGTGAAATTCGTATATTTAAATAGCATCGTTTTCGAATACGTACCTTTAAAAGGTTTCAACTTTCAATACCCGACCCCACTGTCTGTTAGTTAATGTTCGTGAAAATCTCAAGAACTACTTCACCTATTTTGATGAAATATATTTTGTTCGATTCCCTATTGTTATATGAAGGTAATCGGATACTTATTATACTCGAAAGAAGTGAGAGTTACTGGACTATGATGTAGGCTGCAGACGTGGTCACTGAGTGTTTAAAAAAGAAAAAAAAAATCGTAAAAAATATAATATAATGTTTACAAAATGTCACTGAAAATGTAATAAAACCCTGGCAAACATAACTATTTTGAATGAATTATAGAATAAAAAAAATTAAATAAAGTATATCGGCTTGGGGGGAGGGAGGTCATTCGACTCTAGTGAGAAAGCTGAGCTGTTACCGGGTGTTTATATTATTGCTATTATTTTGATTAAAATATCATATACCTACGAATAAATAAATGCGAAAAAGAAATAGGGACAATTCTCGAGCATTAAAAATATTATTATTATACAACAACCTGTTTAAAGTTTTTATCATTTTTACTTCTCAAGGTATTGCGCAAATAATAATAATAATAAAAAAGAGCACATACTGGGGACGGTTGTGCCACTGTTGTAGATAAGAAGTTGGAAGAAAAGATATAGAGATATAGAGAAGATTCATGATTTAAAATGTGATAATATTCACGATTTTCGTCAAATTATGATATTAAAATTCTTATACAAAAAACTAAATTCCACTCATTTTTTTGACCACTTTACCTAATTATGATTTATAATGAACCTCCTGTTAAATTTTCAAGCATTTCTATTTAATTTAACAATTTATCTATAGTAAAGTATATCTGTCATTTTTTTTTTCGGTTTTGCTCAATTATTAAACAAAATAACAGAGAGAATAAAAAAAAATAACTTTCTTACTTGTCAACTAGACTAAACATTCAACAAAAGAGATCTCATTTTTTTTGAGTATTACTTCTAGTAGAAATTATCGCGCATAAAAATTTAAAATAATCAAATCGAACGCTGTAAATATGTTACTTACATTATATGTTAATATATTACTTTTGGTTTTTTATTTTTTTTTTTAAATTTTTCTTATTATGAAAACTACTTAGAAAATTAAGTAACGATTGTCTTTGTGAGCAAATAGATCCAAAGTGCAACAAAAAAGACCTTGAGTTCAATGCGGTCAAATAGTTTGTCATGAGGGGGTGGGGGATAAGGATAATTTTTAATAACTATTATTATTTACATAATATTTATTTATATCTTCTAAGATATAATACAATATACAGTTAAGGTTATTGTTTAACCATACTCACAGTTCACCCCACGTGTACGGTTATATTATGCATAAAATCAAATTCTATTTTTTGGAATTTTTAAGTGAACGGCGATATTTTCGCACACTTAGATTTTTCACGAAATTAAATTTTGTAGTGTTATTTTAAGGAGTATCCTGTGGTGATAACAACAAAGTTTTTTCAAATGAGACCTACATATTTTGATGCAAATTAATGATTTTTTTTTTTCAAAATTTTGACTTATTTTAAACGAAATGTTTCCGAGTTATTCTGATTTAAGGATACTAAGGATAATAGTTTTTTACGGGAATTGAATACCATCTGTGTATAAATAATTTCTTGTTTTGAATCGTGCAGTTATTGTTCTTTAGTATTTAAAGTAGAATAACTCGGACATTATTCGTTTAAATTTCGATTAAAATACGTCAACATTTTCAAACAAATTACCTAATTGACAATTTGCATATTTTGAATTTATGCATAATTCAACCATAAAAACGGGGTGATTACTAGAACATGTTTAGAAAATCACTCCGTATAGTGTTATAAATATTTTAGAAAAACAACATAATGCCGGGGATACGTCCTCCCTCCATTTGATCACCCCCGATCGATCCATTTTTTGATTAAAGCAATATTTCTAATAGAAAATATACTTTAAAAAAATTAAAAATAGCGAAATCAGTAACGCCGCGGCGCGCCGTAAACAATTGCCGTTTTACCTATAATATTATTTCCGGTTTTTCTCAATTTATTTTGAACATTTATGGAAAATCAAGAACAGGCTTCCTTTTAACGCGTCAACTAGGTTTAATTTCGTTTCAGTAAAAGTGCCAACACTCGAATACTCGATACATCGGAGCGAGTCTTATTTTCGAAAAGTTGTTTGCGGGCAGAAAAAAAACCGCACGCACACACGCACACACGCACACGCGCACACACACGCACACACACACATCATAACATAACCAATAGATCCCTCGGCGCAATCCGCGAATCTAAAACAATTTCATTTTTTTCCCTCCCGTTGTCGTCGCACGTATGCGGATTTAAATAAATAAATTCGTCCTAGAGTTTTAAAACGCGCACGTATTTCCGTCCGTTCGCAATAATGGCGTAATGGTGTTCGCGCGCGTACCTACCCATTACGGGCACTTAACGTCACCGGCTCGGCGGCCCGTGGCATATACGCACAGATTTCGTATAAAACAAAATACATATATACATCCATATATATATATATATATATATGGATGTATATATGTATATTCCATAGGTACAGGCCTATAGACGGACGGGAAAAGTCTATTCCGTCATCATCCTGCGGCGGCGGATGAAAAAGCCCGTTAAATATAATATATATATATATATATATGCGTATATATATATATATATATATATACGACGAGTGTATAGTTTGTAAAAGTGAATAATTCAAATAACCGTTCATTAGTTATTAAGCCTTTAATGGTATTTTGATCCGTAAACGTTGGAAATTATAACAGCTATCCCATAACGCCGCACGCCTCCTATGTTATCATAATGCGCACGCCGTTCGCGCAGCGCGTGTACATAAAATCTTAAATACACGCGGCGGTGTACACTCCGCTTTTTTGCGCCGTGTCGCCGACGTTCTACACGCCCCGTCGGTGGATTGTAACCCGCGAAATTCACGTTGCGGTACGGGTGCGGCATAGGATATGGACGGTATTTTATAATTACATTCGGGGTTGCGGTGTACAGTACGGGCGCTATAATGTGCACACGACGCGCAGCGTGGCCGAAATCAAAAAGACCGTGGCCGAAATTCAATTTTTTTTTTTTATTTAAAAATTCATCGGACATTGTTGTTCTGAAGTAGTTACGATAGTCATATAGCCGCGTTTATGGGTTTTCTTTTCCTTTTTTTTTAATTTTTTTTTTATCCTGTGCAGGTACGAGCGTTTTACCGGAAATCTCGCTCTGATATGTACGCGCGACACCATTGCTGAAACGAAATGTTCTCTAGACGATACTTTTGGGAGGTCTTTCGATTTTCATAATATCTGGAAAAAAAACCAAGATAAAACGTATTTTTGTTTTTTTTTTGTTTTCATAATATCTGCGAAAAATTGGTATAAAATGTCAGAAAAATAGAAAATTTCGAAATATAGGTTATTAGAGAAAAAAAGTATTATAGTCTTTTAATCTGTGTACAACTTTTCTACTAGCAATTTATCTTTAATTTATAATGATATCACTTTTTCTGAAAGGAAATCTGATTAGGAAGGTACAATAAACAGGTAATTTTTCGATTTTTTCAGGAGTTTTTGCAATAAATGGGAAAATCGTAAAAAACGGGAATATGTGCAAAATATATTAGTAAAATATTACGATTTTTTTTTCTGTAGACAACTTTTTTACCTGCAATTTCGTTCCAATTTACAATAATATTTTTTTTCTAAAAGGAAATATGACTAGGAAAGTACTTTCGAGGGGCTAGTTTTCGATTTTTCCAAGAGTTTTCCCTAAAAATGTGAAAAACTAGAAAAAAACGTGTGAAAATCAGTACAATATTAAACAAATATCATTAAAGAAAATATAAAATGCCTATTTGATTATTTTACCATAATATGACACATATATTGTTGACAAAACATCACTATCAACTGAACTACGCTCAAAATCGTTTTTTCATTAGAAATGGTTTAACGTTGCTTGCAGATATGAATTAAATTACCTATAACAGTAACTGCACCCGTCTCCATTATCCTAGGACGTCTTTTTTTATAACTCGACTTCATCAAAAAAAAGTACGATCCAGGAGGGACAGTTTTTCTGAAATAATATTAGCTGTGGTATTTTACAACAGTGTATTTTATCGTCGACGCCCAATCTGCAGTGTACTCACTGTTTACGATGTACGTAATTAAATTGTATTTATGTTTAAATTATTTTTTATTATTGAAAGAACATTTTAATTTTAATTATTATTATTCTAATTAAGTTATTTTGTTAAAAAAGTTAAGCGACAAAACCTAAACTGCCCTTTAAAGGGGGAATCGAAAAATTAATATCTTATTTGAATCAAGCTTCTTCAAACATGCATGTTGTAATTTTTTTTTAACGTTGTACGCTAAAATTTGAACCAGTTCGAATATCGAATGGGTTCTTTTGGTACGATAATGATGGAAATAATAATAACGTTTCGAGCTTCCTACATAACATAAACGGATTTATTTTGATATATTTTTTTTAGGCGGGGGCCCTAATGTATATTATCTATATTACTACTCACCTATTGTGTAAAATAAAATTTGAAAGGGGGACTTTGTATGAATGTAGAAAGGCTAAGCCCCCTTCCAATCACCGCATACACATCCCACAATTCACTGTAAATATAAATATTCTTTTTTTTTATATAATTATTGTTATTATTATTATTCGCCGTATAAATTAATATTAATCGATTTTCTTAAATAAATATTATTAAATTATGCCGCAGATTATCGAATGATGATACCAACCATTATAATATTGAACAGGTGCAGATAATGTGATTATCGCTATACATTATTATTTATTCATTTTCAATTTAATCCATACGTACCCGTTGTTATTTATTTTTATTTAGATTATGTATACTCGTATATATTGTTTGTTTTCAATTATAATAATCGATGGCATTATAAACTTGGTCGCAGAGACACATGGCCCGTATGCGGGCTGTGTATGATTTTCCATAAAAATCGCAATCAAAAACCATGATTTTCGATCGGTTAAAAGTCATTGTGCTGGGGTATTTTCGGGATTATAAAAATTCTATTTCAAATCATTTTTTATTTTTATATTGACAATCTATTTGTTTGAGATTTTGCCAACAGCTGCACTATAGCTTGAACGAAAAAAAAAAAAAATCGGTAAAACGTAATTCCTCGTCGTGTTCTGTATTTTTAAATCTATAATATTACTATTATAATAGCTGCGTGTTTAATTCGCCGTTCCCGTTCTTCGTTGTGCGAATTCGTTTTGTTTTTTTTTTGTTTTTTTGTTTTTTTTTTTTTTATGCGCATCACGTACAAAATCACGGCGGAGATTAATAATGTAAACTGATAACGTTACACTTCATATAATCAAATTATTCGGGACGATATAGGTACAGCAATAAAATAATAATATAACGCGTTATAGTATTATGTAATTATCAGAGCGATCGGCGCGTTTCCAAACGTATACGACGACCTTTCGAAAATACGCCTATTAATGCACAACCTTTCCGACGGACACTCGGAGTACCTATACGATTGATAATAATAATAGTATAAGCATTCGAAAAGCTCGTGGTTTTCGGACGTACGATCGGAATCTATAACGGCGTACCCATGTAGAAAATAATGTAACGATTGTACACTATAATATTGCGTATATTACGTCTGATGTTACGACGATAGTAGACAATTTCGGAGAACTAGAATAACCGCGGTCAATTACAATCCTATTATCCTGTATTATGATAAGAAAAAAAAAAATAAAAAAATATAATGTATGCGCCGGCCTTGAGGACATTCGACAATAATTAATTATTAATAATTTGCAACGATTGTGTATGTAGGCACCTACTAATACGTATATTATTAACTGTTACACGTATTATAATATCATACCTAATATGTACGAGTGGGCCAAGTCACTCGGTCGCGCAATTATATTTTACTTACATATGTTCACGCGGATGTCATTATATTCGAACGTTATTATTAATACCGTTTGCAGAATGGGTCCGCAATGTGGTACGCGACGATCCCGTCGGAATAAATGGTTTTTAACGAGCCCGTCCGATGTTTCGGGGTCTGTTTAATTTTAATACTTTGATGTACGGTCGCGGAGGCGGAGGCGGCGGCAGACGACAGCCCGTATTTAGCATACAGGGTGTTTCTGTTGGCACGGACCAGTAGTTATTATTTTTGCTGTACGAAGATTTCGAGTAAGTTCTATTTTGGTTTCCCCGCCTCCCCTCAGATGCACAGGTTGTTACAACATTTTGCAACGTTTTAACGTAACTTTTTTAGAGCGAAGTGGGATCGGTATTGGTTTTAATAGATAACGCGTGTAATTTTTCAGTCGCGATGTGCCTGTGTACCCACTACAATTTTTCTTCCAGAAATCTTGCTTGAAAACGACAATAGAGCTTTTTTGCAGAATTTCGGATCTAATCGGTGCGCGGAATAGGTCAATTTATTCATTTTCTAAGTAGTTTTCATAGCAAATGAGCGAAACTGCAAAGAGCATTTTTAGGAACAAAGGAAAAACTTACGGGATTAACGATTTTACTATTTTAGATTTTGTTTTTTGTTTTGAAATTTGTCTAAAAGAATCACAATCTTCAGTGACACGAAATGCGCATAAAATACTAATTTCAGTTTTTTACTGATGTGGTAAAATTTTCAATACATTCTGGCGATTTTTGACTATATATCGTTTGATTTATAGGCATTTGGCATTGTTGAGTTTTTTAGTTTTATTTTGTTTTATGTGGTTGAAATTGTTTTGATGGAAATTTAACACCAGGTTCATTATAAATTGCAATTAGTGACGGAAAAAAAGCCTAGCGTAGTACAATAGTTTTTTTTATAAGCTTTTTAAGTTAAAATTTTGACGAAAACCGTAAAAATTACGTCATATCAATATTTATTTATCCCAACTTCGTTTAGAATCGTATTTCGTCCACAATGATTTATCGTTTTGTGAACATACAAAAATTAAATAACTTTATGCATCCTACCATCCCTACGACTTTCGACTTATCACAGTGGTACACCCATCGGCAATATCCGCTCTTTTCTCTCTCTTTCGTTTCAGTTTCTTAATCATCGGGATTGGTTTGTAGCGAGACGTGATTTCTCCATACGCCTCTGTCATTCGCCATGTAGGTATTTAGCTTTTTATACAAAAAGTAACTCCGGCGTCTTTAATTATTTTGCTAATATACCTCGTTCTGGGCCTTCCTCTTAATAGTATTCCTTCTGCCATTCCTCCGGTTACAAGGCTATTATAAATATAACGTATCATCTGCCATCATTTAGAATATTATCCATTAACGTACGTTTTTATTTTATATTATTTTTATTATACGTAGTCTACACTAGTCTAGATTTTTGTTATATTTTCGGTACAACTTATTTGCTTCTTTCTCCGACATTACATTTCTACAACCTATGATATAATTTTCTCTTTTATTTGCTACCCAAAACTCACATCTATACAAAGTCACTTTCCTTAAGTTCCATACATAAGTTTTAATTAACTAGTATTTTTCTTTTGGCGATTATGTTCATATTTTTTTGACGTAGGTTATGCTATACGAGGAAAGCTTTCTTCTTACCTAATGTTATAATATAATTATAAATAATAATACGTCATTATTTATACTTTTTGAGGGTCAACACAACTATATTGGAGGATGTGGGTTCGCTTTTAAACATAGTAAATTATACACTGATGATAAATCGTTGAAACTGAAAAATTCCAATCCGTGAATAGATGTATTATCTGTACCGGCATTTTTGTTATAAAACTGTACTTATACCAATATCAAACGCGATTGAAGAAGAAAATCCGGTTAAATTAAGTTAAACAACGATAAAATTATTGAAAAAAATAAACACCATACTATATTCTACGGATGTCGGTTATCGTGATCGCCTGTAATAATATTATAAGAGAATCAGTGCGGTATTGTTATCGAAACGATAACAGTGGAGAAAAAATGCGACTCGAATGAATGATGCAATTATTTTTCGTTGTGAGGAGGGTTAACACACAGTGTGGAAGTCATATCAACCTCGCCTGTAAACCCAGTAAACCGAACAATTTGTAATCAAAGAAAACCAAAGGATTTCAAAAGTCCAACGATTCCGGTAAAAAAATATCTCAAAAAACGTACTGTTGAAAAAAAAATGAATTACGTACATTGATGCATAGTCGGCTAAAAGAATCTATAATAATCATATAGCATAATGTAATATAATTACTAAAAAAATAAAAACTATATAATAAATATAATACAATAATATTATATAGGCACACGAATGTAAAAAAGATAATATTTGCAAGATAAGTACCTAATTAAAACGGAAGTTAAACGATCTGAAATGAGTATTTTTTTTCACGTTTTTTTCCGTCTAGTCAAAAAATGACCAGACGAAAAAAAAATATCTATATCCTATAAGTACTTATACGCTCCACCATTTTACTAAGTACACGTAGAATGAAATAAGACATTTAGACTTTTTTCTTTTTTTATACTAGGAAATTTTTTACACTAGGTCATATTTTGCGACAACGATATATTGAACACGATGATAGTTACTATCGATTTCACTGTCTCGTAATAGTAACTATCGAATCACTCTCGCGGTCTCACGATAGTAACTACCTATTATAATCTTCATCACAAAGTCTATCCATAGTATCTTTGGGCGTATTACCTTTTTCCCACATAATAAAAATAGTGTGTTTGGGCGAGTTCCTCATAATTTGTTTGAGTGAATTTCCAATAACGTGTTTGGGCGAATATGATAAGTACAATGTAACACATAAAACATACAATTTTAAACAACATATACTAAAAATGTCATCGAATACCTGCATATATGGGGGGGGGATTTTTGAGAGTTTATCCTCCCCCTGAGTCATCTTAAGCCCTCCATATGATATTTTATTATATAGGCAAAATGTATAATCAATATTTATAATATTTATAATCAATGGTAATGTACGTAGAATTGTATAGTTTTTATATTCAATATGGTGATGGCTATTAATATAATAATAGTAATAAAATGTATAGTAGGTAGGCTTTCATTGGATTTTCGTTTTAACGTTCTAATTAGTGATGGGCGGAACCAATTAGTTTTGACTAACGATTGTCAATCGATAGTTTAATAAAACAACCGAGTATTTTTTCGACCGAATAGATATTATCAATAGACAAAACTACTCGATAGTCTGATAATGTTCCTATAGTATAGGTGATAGTTTCGATAACTGATCATTTTTAGAAACAACCGGTCAAGTAAATTGACAGTATGAAACTATCGAGTAGTTCGATAATTTTCACTAGATAGCGTCCATTTCTAGTTCCAATGTTCCATAAACTATGATCAATTGTTGGCCCATTATAGCGGCCTGTCACCCAAACTCATCGTCGTGCTGCGGGCGCCGGGTACAATATTACGCCGCGCAGTCCAAATATATAAATATCACCAATAATTTATTATGTATAAAATACTTGTACATAATAAACCAATGTTTTTGATATTGGTATTTTTCGACCTTTATTATTGTTTAGACCAGTGGTTCTTTCGGGCTCAATCCTTATTCATTTGATGACTGTATTTTACGTCCGTGCCTGTAAATCATATTTCACAATTGGTTTTTCTGTGTCAGTTATTAGATTACAAAAATTGCGATTGTAATGATATTACATCGATTTAAACTTAATGATTATTATAGTTTTTCAAACATCGGGTTTGTTCGATTATTGGAAAAGTTATTTTCGTGTTTTAGTTATTAATATTTCGTCATACTTAAGTTGATAGTTACGAGTCGTGTACCAAATATCGATCATAAAATTGAAAACGCTTTTACTACAAAACGAAATGAACGATGCATTCCGATTGAAAATGTTTAATCATACTCGTGAAATATACAAACAGTCATGAGTCTATGAAAACGAGAGGGACAATCGATCGCTATAAGTCACCCAAACCCGTTACGATATTTTAAAATCACTGTCGTGGACAATTGCCCAAACACAATGCAATTTTTACAAACTCGCCCAAACATCTTCGCGGGGGACGACGTTCATGGGAACTGACGGTGTTTTATTTATTTATATTGTATACTTCCGGTCGATACGCGCGGAAAACAATAAAACATCGACGCCGAATTCAACTGTCCGCAAAAAACTCAGTCCGAATCGCATACGCCTGACTTATTATAATTTAAGGTTTCCCGAAATTAACGTATGCGCGACATCAAAGACTAAAAATAATTAATTTTGGGTTTTCGGTTTAACTACCTACCTCGATTTTCATACCGTCATGTGAATAAAGTTATGCATGAATGATATTACGACGTTGTTCGAGTATGTCGAGATCAAAAATATATATAAAGGCGAAACTGCGGTACACACAAAATATGCATAATTATAATATTATCTGCATCTCGCCCGAAAATATACATTTCAAGGGAGGCGGAAAACAGTTTCGAACCCCATCATTACCGACCGCTTGCAGTCCGATATACAGGGGAAATGCAATTTTTTTTACCCACGGAGGTCTTCGAATCACCAAGGTTTTAGGGAAAAAATTTGACTTAAAGAGTTTTTAAAATGTATCTGCGTGTTACAGTTTTTTTATTACATATGTATATTATTAAGTGTATAATAAGTACATAATAAAATTACAGTGTGTATTGTTATTATTTTAAAATTGTATTGATAAAAAATTATGATAAACAATGCGATTAAATAGGTACCTAATTAATATAAATGAAAAATATTATTACTAAAAAAATAAAATAAAAAATGTGTATAGTATTGAAACTTTACAATAAATAATTAATTGTTATCATACTTTGACTTTGATAAAGTTTGAGAGCACCTGCTATTATCCAGGGGCGTTTCCAGACCTTGAGTATGAAGGGAAGGTGCGCGAAATAATTAAATTTCATATAAATATTGATAAGAAAAAAAATGGACACACTTCGCACAATGGGGGGTGGACCACTGTTGTTATTGAGAAGTTGAGAGAAGTTGGGAAAGTATTAGGTAGGATAGAGAGGGAAATTTAATGTATATCTGTGAGCGAAAATTGATCGGAGCTCGGTTAATAGCATTGCTATTTTTAAGCATTCCTGTTTTGTCTAACAATTTTATCGTATTATGGTTGCATAAATGTACACTATATGTACATATGCATTAAAAATTTCCTTTAATAATATTTGCGGTAGAAATTTTATCTCGATATAAAAAAGTACCAATGTAAGTCCACTTCACTCGGGGGAGGGGGGTGGGGAGGTCGAAACGGCTATCGCCCCTCCCCCACCCCTCGCTCGGGGACCCGCCCGTTATACAATCAACAGTATTTTCTACTATGCCCAGGGCAGTGCATATGTTTATCGTCGTTTGTAAATAAATATCGCGAAAATTGTCCGCCATTATGCCGCCCGTAACGATCGGAACGCAGCGTGTTCGAGTCGTCTACAGTTTTCGTTTCGAGCAGTCGGTCGAGGTTTCGGCAAAGCGACGGCGTTCATTTCGGCTTGTCGGGGTTCCGCCGCGTACGCGGCAACCGCACGTGATCCGCGCGCCCACCCGCGGCGGCTCATCCGCCATCCGCGGACGCTTTCGTCTCGAGAACCGTTCGATCGTCAATAACGTATCGTGCGCGCCCCCGAACCGTCGCGAAACTGCACGGTCGCGTACACGGTCGCGCTAAAACGGCGCGGCGATTATTATTTACAAGGAGCCGAAACGCTTCCGGCGAATTAAAACGCGGCACTCGCGGCGGCGTGTTCGTTATTACATTACCGTCCCGTAATATCGTTAACTACGTTATAATATAATACGCGCGTAATATAATAATAATACTGTATCGATCGACGAATCGTAAAACCGCAAACGCCTCCGAGTTGTATAGGAATTCCCTGCGCGTTTCCCGCCGCCGCATCGCTCTTTCGCTCACCCGCCCGCCTTCCACTTAGGCGCGCGGGCGCGCGTGTGTATATATATACGTATACGTATATTACGTTCCCGCAACAAATTCTTCGGCAAAGTTATATTATACGCGCTTAAATTAAGTTTTCCGGTCTAAAGTAAGTACCGCCGCAGCTATGCGTTATATATATATATATATATGTGCGTGTGTATGCGTATAGGTACCTACTATATAATATTATAATACATTTATATTATGTATCGGGTATACTAAATATATGCGCTCCGCGATTCGCACACAATACATAATATAATGCGTATGGGAAACTATATTGCGGCGCGCGTCAAAATACATTCATAATACAGCCGTCAAAACGTATACCTCGTATACGATATTATAATACGGCCGCCGCCGCCGCCGCCGTTACATTAACGCGGAAACGTTCGACTCCTCCGATCGGGTACGGCGGACGGCCCGGGAACGGCGCGCCCCGCAACACCGCGCGCGCGTATTATAATATTATAATATAATTATAATAATTATTGTACGGCAACAACGAACCCGAGTCCCGGAACTCGTAACGATGTCTGGACGCACGTGCAGTTCGCGTGTACCCCCCACTTGTGTACGTAACGCGATAATCCGCCGTTAACATATTCGGACTATTATATTTCCGAGAAACGTAACAAGACCGGTCGGTTTTGGCTCGGCCAAACGTCCCCGGCGTTATTATCCCGTTGCACGCGAAAAGGCCCAGCGCTGCGGTCGATTATCGTTTAATCGCGAAAAAGGTTCGCCGCCCGCCACGCTCCGGAATGGTCGTACGTGTTGTCGGCGCAGTGTCTTACCGAGTGTTCCGACCGGGCCGTCGCGGGGGTTGTCGCCTATTCACAGAACCCGGCTCGAGAATTTTCGGGAACGGGGGCGACTTTTTCGATGTGGCCGTCAAATCGGATTGTAAATTCGGTTTTTTCCTCCCGTCCGTAACTAGATAATCGATTACAATATAAAATGTTTCGACCTCTAACTTTTAGATTCTGAGCGAGGCGAGGAGTGTATCGGTCTCACAACGGTGGTTATTTTCTTTTTTTCTGCACACGACTTTTCTATCAGCATTTTCGATCCGATTTGCAGGTATAACGTTTTTCTGACGGGAAATCTCACCGAGGCGGTACTTCGGGGGGGTCATTTTTTATTTTATTTTTCCACGATTTTTTCCAATAAATGGGAAAACATGGTAAAAACACGGGTAAAAAAAAGAAACAATTTTAAACAAATATTATTTAAGGAAATTCATAACGTATATTGTGTATATATAATTATTTTACCATAATGTGACATTTATATATTATACTGTTGACGAAGCAATAACCAATCTTTGCATGCAGATATAATAAAATTTCCCCTTTCCAACTTCTCACCTACAACAATGAGTCAGTGACCCATTCACGGGGCGAAGTATGTCTGTGTCTTTTATTTTACAAATATTTCAATTGTTTTCAACTGTATCATCCGTGAAATATTTTTTCTTACTGGTTTTTCCTTAGCGTCAGTGTAAGATAAAAAACATTTGTTGATAATTCGTTTGTTTCTCGAAATTTACGATTTCCCAACTCAATAGTCTTAATAGGTACGCAATACAATGCAACGTGCAAAATATGAACAATATTATGCGCGATTCAAAATTATTTAAAACATCCATAATCTATAATAATGTATTAATGTAATATTACACGGCATTATGTACATTACTTTAGCGTGGAGTGAAAAAAAAATTTGGGAAACACTGGATTGTCGTACAAATGGTGCATCGCGTATACGACTGCATATTATATTATATAGTCATGTGGTTTTTGTCGTTAATTAATTGATGTCGCGGAGAGTGGAAAAACGGTTTTTTTTTTCAACTCTATGCCGTATGTCCGTTAACAAAATATTTGCTTATCCTAACGGGAATTCGTCTCCTGGGATACGTGAACATATTACAGGTACATGCTAATTCGTATGACAAACAAATGGTAAAAACAAATTATTTTTCGAGTATACAAATTTGCGATATAGACGGCGCGGTGTAGTAATGTAGGTGTGTGTAAAACAGTTTTTTTTTTTATTTACATAAATGTAATATGGCTAATGAAAAAAAAACGAAAAAAATAATATAAAACATAGGCAATAGAATATTAAGAAGCCGAATATAATATTACGTTATATACGTAACGTAGAAGATAACGTAACTTTGGTCTCAGTAAAAGAAGTGCTCGGGTAAATTTTTGTAATTGTTTTCTTATAATTTTCACTTGGTTAATTTTTCCCTTTATTTTGCGGTCTAAACGACATAAGTGTATGGGAATTTTAAAATAAGTGCGTGCAGTGTGTTAAACGTTAATAGTAATGTATTTATTTTAAAAATTGTATTTGCTTGTGACGAACACTATACACGATTGACTTAACCGTTTCTTCTTCCAAGGACCAAAAAAATATTATTCTGATCGTATCATAATAGAAATATGTAATTTATCAAATAGAAATTAATAAATGAATCGCGGAAGGTAACAATAATATTCAGGTATATTATAGGTACAGTCAGTTATGAGTTAATGAATTTTAGTGTTCGGAATATATCTACGGATGTTGACTTTATCGGTAAATGTTTTTCGGTCATTTTAATCGGTTCACGTAAAACACCCGATAATATTTCGCCAAAATTAGTCAACCAAACCTAACCAAATCGCATTTGATCCGAAAAATATATTATCAGAACCGCATTCGATCAGACAACTATTCTAGACGACAATATTATTTTGTCCGAAAAATATATCGTCCGAACTGTATTTCATCAGTCACATTAAAAGCGAGATAACATTTAATTTATGAATAATCGTCCGTTTAAATGGTTAGATTGATAGTAATTAGCCACGATGGGCGGAGCTTTGTTTGAATATTTCTAGATGAATATATGCTTATGGGGTTAGCCACGAAACATGTTCGGATGAAATATGTTTGGTATTGAAAAATAAATACTGTTCGGCTTAAATATTTTCGATTCATTTGTTTTCGAAATAATTACTTTCGAATTTACGATTTAATATTTTTGCGCGTTTTATTTTCGTATCTAATATGCTTAACAAATAGTAATAATATTCTTTGGACAAAATACGTTTTTGTTCAAATAAATTACTTATTTTATTATAAATAAATTTTCAGATGAAATATTTTCAGTTGTGAACTTTCTGGATATATTTTTAAAATCGCTCAAATTGGAATCTGATTTTAGAATTTATTTTTTTATTATTTATATTTTGAAAATCCATAATCTGTATACATACTCGTAAATTACGTTTCCTATATTTCTAACTGCGCGTATTACTCTATGGTGTATTTGTGTACTCGTATGTGTGGTGTAAATAATAGACTGCAGACAGTGGTGTAAAAGATAATTGAAAGTAGTTAATTTTCATTTCTCACGTGTATTTCTACCAGATATACTGGATAATATTAGTTATGTTTCACTCCAAATTTATAATTTTTTTTTTTTTAAATTTTATATTGTTATTTATATTATATACTAATATAGGTAAATAATAACTTCCAAAAAGTTCCAAGGAAATAAATTTGCTGGAAACTATAGTTGCAGTCATAGGTATTCAAATACGTGTATTATTTAAGTACGTAATTATCATGGCTTATCCTACGTGTATACTATAATATAATATTGTAAATTAATGTGCGTTATAAATGGAGGGAGGTGAAAAATTAGTTCAATTCGTTGATTTATGAATTATAATAACTTATTAGTTCTAAAAATGCAACATACAATTGGTGACACACATTGTATTACAGTGGCGTTTGCACGATTTTTCAATAGGGGGGGGGGGGCTTGAAAATTGACAACTAACTAGTTGTTTAAACAAAAATTTAAACAATAAAAACTTGATAATAACAAAAAACAAATAAACACTGTTGTCAATGACAACCTTATTTTTAATCTTTCAATCTTGTCTAATCTAAAGAATCAGGCTTTCTAATTATCTCGAATATTAATGAGATTTTCAAAAAATGAATTTTTTAAAATACTATCCAAAGAAAAATTCCATTCAGAAAAAGTGCTATACTTGATAATCGGCGTAAGATTCTGGTTATAAAAATGTTCACATAAAAAAAAATAAACATCTTTGTAAAACCAATACATTCTTTGCTAAACTCAGAATCTAAAAATTAATATTTAGGTAACTATGAACATTTTAGGCAGTAAAATACAATTTTTAAGCTAGTAGAGGATTAAAGAAGCCAGAGGTCAACTGAAATTCGTATCATTGCTAAAACGTTTGAGTCACTTTTGAGCTTTTAAGAAATTTTTTTTTTTGGGAGTTTTTTGCTTTAATTTGGTTATAAATACATGTAGAGACTTGAAACTTGGTAACAATACTTATATTGAACTTACATAGACGTGGTAAAATTTCCAAAATCACCGGATGAATTTTGTTTTTTTTTAATAAGCGTTTTGAAATCAAATTTAAATGAAAATCGCAAAAGTTAGGGCACTTCAAATTATGTATTACCAAACTGCGCTCGGAATCGTTCTTCGTCGAACAATGGTTTATCGTTGTTTACAGATATAAATGAAAGAACCTTATGTATCCTCCTTCCAACTTCTCACCTACAATAGTGGCCCCCTCCATCCTATTATGATACTGAGGTATCAGCTCATTTTTTTGTTTTAAACTAAAGGTCTAAAAGAATTTAATCTTTTTTTTGCCATAATGAATAATTAAATAGTTATTTTAGTGTGTAAAACTAGAAAATATTTTTACTTTGATACTCAAGAGCAATAAGTTAAAACAAAATTATTTACATACCTCATTGTTTTTGATTAATTAAAAGTTATATTAGTATTGTCTACAACAATTCGTGGGCTAACTCAATGATGCGTTAATTGTTGTTAACTTCAGTTCGGTAAGTTCAATATTGCAAGTTGCAATTATAGATATTATCTAAGGTTGTGTGGAAGCTCGCGTATGCACGGTAATACCAACCACCAAAGTTGTAATAATAACAAGACCATTGTATATAACGAGTGTGATTACAATTAAAATAAATAATAATGTTATAAATCTAATTAAATCTTATTTTGCTATAGTATAGTAGTACAGTCAAGCTATTAATGGACAGCAGTATTAAATTAAATTATTTACTTATGAAAAAAGCGTGTTTTATAAAAAAAAGTCCTTATTTACTATCTATTGTTACAGTTGAAACTTGAAAATTATAAACAAATATGTATGTATATGTATATAAATACGGTCAATAAGGAGGCTTCAGCCCTTTGGCCTCCCCACCCCCCTGCGTACGCCGCTGTTGTATTAAATACACATTGAAACAAATTGAAATGAGGTGTAATTCGATCGGTTCCAATTTTTTATCGGGTCAAGTCAAATTTATGTTAATTTTCTACACCGGTAAATTTTACCGGATCGATTTATCGAACCCAGAATTATATATCTAGTTTAGTATTTTATTGGAAATAATTTTCTTAAAGTTTTTTTAATTTCATTATAATTATTATTTTTTTAAAATTTAGGAGGTAATGCGTAGATATATATATATATATATATATTTTTTTTTTTTCAAATATTGTTATTTAATAAAAATACTTATTTTCCAACAAACAACAGGAATCAATATTATTAGTAGGTCAGTTAAAGTATACATTACAAAATAAACTAGTTTAATGTTATGTATATAACTCTTATTCATTTCATATTTTAACTTTGAAATCCAATATTTTTTATAAATTAAAAATCATATAAGGGGTGGGGATGGCAGCTTTTGGAATAACAAACTGTAATAATAATACCGGAAGGTCGTAGATTCTCTAGGGGATATTGTGGTGCAAAATTGCATAGCAAATTGCCCGTACGGACTCCTTATATGTATTAATTTGTTATGATATAAAAAATAACTGGTAGCAATTTATCATTAATAGTAATACTTCGAATTTTTTAGCAATATAAAATTTTTAAAAACGCTAAAAAAACATTTATTTAATTTAGCTTTAAGAAAGTACTTACTCGAAAAAAAAAAAAAAAATGAATTATATAATATGATTTAAACCGAGTGTACAATCATATGTTATTTAATAAAGTTATTTTCACTGCCTATTAAGTGGTAATATAGTTTTGCACATTGAAAATTAACTCTCTACGTTAACTGAAGTTATCGGTGCTAATTTCATAAAATGAACAAAATCGATTAAATTATACGATTGTTGGGAAATTGGTACGGTTATTTCGAACGTGAAATATTGATACGGTCGTTAAAAATCAGGGTTTCTTAAACTATATATTTTATACAAAAAAAAAAAAAATCATAAAGTACCCACATTGTATGGTATTTTATCTCACCTACGAAGAATTAAATAAAATCAAAACATCACGGACACCCGAACTCCCAACAACAGGCAAGTTCCAGACCGAAGACCAGATCATTCAATCAAGATTTATAACCATATAAAACCGGGAAGTTCAATAATAAGGCTATTATTATTAACCTAGCACAAGTAAATTATTGTTGTAACTATTATTATATAGTATGGATTTATATTTAATTTAATTTTGGACACATTATTTGAACCACTGAAAATAAAATATTTAGTAGTACCAATATTCTGCCCATTTCATGTCTTTTATTCAAAACACAATAGACCGTATCAATTTTCTGTTTATCAAATTAAACTGCTCCACATTAATGTCTAATGCAATGCTATTATAAATGTTGCTGACTTTTTGTAGTTGTGTTCATCAATTATTCTTTAAAAAAACACAATTGTACGTTTTAAAAGCAATTTCGCTACCCACTTCACTATTAGCTTTAGCGAACTTGTATTTTTCTTCCAACATAATTGTAGCTACGATTCGTATTTATGTTTTTATTATATTACGACTGTTTCCCTTATTTTTGGAAATAATATTGTAGGTTAAAATATTCGTAAGATTATATAAATTCGTGCTAACGCGTACACATTTGGAATATACAAATCTTGAAAAATAATTTTCTATTAATTTAGTGTTATCAACTTTTGGACCAAAAACATATACGTGATATATACAATGACCAAAAGTCATTTTTTTTTTTAAAAATTATAAGAAAAAAAACAACATATTAACCCTACCTTAATTTACACCAGAAAAGGTATTAGGTTTATACGCTTTGGATATTAACTTCCTAAAAGTTCTTATCAGTGTCAGAGAACGGCTACCATATATTTTTTTTAAACAAAACAATTATTAGGTGTACAGGCAAAATTTGCAAAAGCGGGGTATAATATATTTATATTATATAATTGTACCTATATAGAAATTCAGATTTTTTTTATTCAAAGTTGGTGACATTGGGTTTGTAGACAATTATTTTTCAAGGTTTGTACATTCTAGATTTTTACAGGTAACTGACACTTGTATGAAATTTCATAAAAATTAAATAAAAATGGGGAAAAATGTAATAAAATAAAGTTTATTTCATTGTGATCAGAACGATTTATAACGTAATTATATATATATATAAATATATAAATTCGATTTACCTATCTAGTACATTTCTTTCTAAAGTAGCATTTACAATAAAATCTGAATCCTGAAAATTATAGCAAATAATATCAGTCAACAAATATCGACATCAATAAAATAATTATGTTATACGGACAGAACATTTGACCACATACTCATGAATAGATAAATAAAAACAACTTGTTGTGTTTTAATTTTTAGTAATTAAATTCAATACAATTCAAGAACATTAAAATTACCTGCCGATCAATGAATTCATAGTTATGGATTTTTTTTTTTTTTATTGCATTTTATATACATGAACGGTCCTATAATATAAATGGAAAAACATATATAAATATATTAATATAGTACACATCAATTAATATTTAGTATTTAATTTTAATGGTATTGATAAACACCATAATTGTACGCGTGTTAAGATAGTATTGCTCATACAAATAAGATTCTATGTATTATTGTATAGTATTAGATATTATGGTGCTAAATAGTTTGAGTCAGTTATTGCAAGTATTTTAATGTTTATAAAACGATAAGCCGTATAAGGGGCTGACTAAAGATGACCACCAAAAATAATTTGAAGAGATACGTCGTTGCCTGTGTAGATTTCTACAGTATTATCCATATAGACTATCATATTTATAGACCATGATGAAATAGACATAATGAAATGGACTGATAGTCCTCCATACTTTGCATATAATTCCTCAAAGACTATATGCTGTTGCAAGAGTTATTGAGAATGTTTAAGAAAATCATAAAATACAGCTAGTGGAGTGCCCAACCGTTTTCAATAGGAGGAGATGAAATAAATAATAATCTTGGATAAATTGTAAAATCTTCCACTGTTATACCTAAACCGACACTAAGAATTTAAAAACCGGATCCAAAAAAGCCAATTTGTTTGTATAATAAATCAATATTAATTTTTTCATCGTGATTTGGTTGAAATATGATATAATTTCAAGATAACATTACTAAATAAATATACTCATAGTTACTGTATTTTTAAGCCAACAAAAAATGAGGAGGAGTAAAAGAAAATAGAACCACTACTTCCCACCCTTGTGCGTGCGACTGAAGAATGGTGTGAGAGAGAATAACTTTACATAGTTAATAGTTAATTCCTCCGTCAGTCGTCTAGTCAATGGGAAGTGCACTGATGGACTTCATGATTGACATATTATATTCTTTATGACTTCGTCCATTGGCATGCAAAGATCAATGACCACAGATATAATTGATAGTAAGTAGTATTATTAATGAACATTTCGTTTTTATGATATTGGATTTTTCTTCTGTTCGTGTTTGAACTCATAATTCTATTTCTTGATAGATCTATGATGGTATTTTCGGTATGTGTAAACGTTTATTAGATAACAGAAAAAAAGAAAAAGAGAGGGGATCAAATATGTTAAGACGGAAAATCGATTGGCATTCCAATTCTAATAAGTACGGCAATATAACAAGCACTAGTAATTAATTTCATTTGACGATGGCGTCTCAAAAACGACTACTATACCTAATATGAGCTGTCTGCTTTGTACGATAATTGGAAAAAAAATTTTTCCAAAGAACTTAAATTCACAGACGGATACACGTTGACGTAAAAAAAACTCTAAAATTCTCTCAAAATAATAATAATAATAATAATGGATGTACTGGTGCGTTTTACAATAGAAATCAAAAACTTTATTTTTGCTGTCTGCAATATGTCTGAATATTATATATACACACCGAAGGGCAAATAATTATAGAAAACTTTTTAAAAGCAATATTCTGACAACATTAAACAATTTTTTTTTTAAGTGATACGTGAATAAAATCTACATTAATAATAATGGTATAACAGCGAGTTATATAGGTATTAGAGTTAAAACTTTCAATTTAAAAATTTTGTCAGGTAGTTAATTTTACATTTTTCAACTTATATAAAATTGAATAACTGCGTAACTTGTCATAATATTTATTTATATTATATTATTATGGCAAAAGCATTTCCATCTCTCCTTCAATTCGATCGATTTATATCGCTATGTAAAACAATTTTTTTCTCGAAATTTTCATTTTTTATTTTAGCCCCCGGACCCCTCGGGGGAAAGCTTCACCCCTCCATAATAAAAGAATGGATTTATGGGCTCTTAACCTAATATTAATTTTATACGCATAACGGACGTAGATTGATATATTTTTTTTTAAAAAAAAAACGCCTTTATATGGTAGCACACAATATACAGCTTACTAAAATGTAAAAATCGAAAAATAGTCCAGTACACCGCATTTTGTTCGTGTATTGTCTGTGAACGTAGTTTTTGCATCACTGCTGGCTGTTCAGCCGCGTAAAGGATTATGAGATAAACGGGAATGGAAAAGAGCTGGTGGGTGCAGAGAACGGAGGGGCGAATATACTGGTCTGGCCATCAATAATCAATAGATATAATACGACAGACAGACAGTGTGCGGGGCCCAGTATCATTTTACTTTAGCTTTACTCTTTCCGGAATAAAATATCAGGTGTACAATGATAATGACATTATAATAACTATTCGGATTCATGTATTACAATATGTTGCTATCCGAAATCGCAATAAATAACGTGTTTTTCGATAATGACAATGTCACGAGCACGACACGTTATTATTGTTCATACACACAATACTGTTCAGGTTCATCTTTATACGAACATTTTGAGTGAAATTGATTTTGATTTTTTTTTTTTATGCAGAATTTCTAGAATTTATTATCTTAATATTTAAAACAGTTTCACATTTTTACCCTTATTCCGTATAGTTTATCTATTGTTTACACATCGTATAAATAAAATCGTCGGTTTATCGTATTATAAAAAAATAAAAAAAATCATCCTCTGTAAATTAATGACGCAATTGAAGATTTCTGTGCCATATTTTACGTGTATATAAGCGTATAACTAGGATCCAGATGTTTATGTTAAAATATACCTAATAATAAAATTCTCTAAAAAAACATCAAATATTCCATTTATATTCTCTTAAAAAAAAATAGGTTTTCAAAAATAATCCTTAAACATCAAAATATGCAATAATATGCACATTTTCTTGAAGATGACACAGTACCTAATCAAAATTAAGTAGAACGAAATTTCATTGCCACATAAAATAAATGCGTAAAACAAAAATGTAATAATTTGACAAAGAATAAAAATAGGTAGGTGCATTGTTCTTTTACGGAAAATTAATAGTACGGCGACGTAACTACACATTAAAGCGCCCCGAGACGAAATACTTTTTTTGCTCCTATAATAGAAAATAAAAAAAAAAATATACTCTTTGTTTCTTTGTCACCAAAACAGTGTTGTAACTGTATTTTTGACTGGGTATTTTTTTTTTTGGAAAAATTGAACCCGAACATACCACGAAACATTAAAAATTTCGTTTTAATTTTAAATTAGTTAAATCTACATGTACACCATGCATATATCTATACATATACAGGGTATCTTACACTATTATCCGTATGCTAATAATACTGTCAATATTCATTTTTTATTTTCAACGGGGACACGTCATAATATGTAGAAAAAAATTCAATTTCTATCTTCATCCCTTAATTATTGAAAACAAAAATTAGAAATTATAATGGCCATCACTAAGAAACCATTAACCGGATATGAATGTATGTTACATTAAAATGTTTAGAATAATATATTTACAAAATAGCTATTTGGAAATTCTTAAAAGTGGAAAAATTTTAAAAGTTATTCCTTTCGGTGATTATAGGACGAAAAAAACAAAAAAAAAAAAAAAAAAAAAAAAAATGAATATTGACAGAGTTTTTAGCATAAGGATAACACCATAGAACACTCTGTATACACATATGAGTACATACCTTTAGGTATATATTTGAACTTTTTATTTATATCAAACACGTTTAAATGAAAACATGAAATAATTTGTATAGTAATTGTTTAGTACGGTCATTGATTAAATACGCATAATATTATGTATATTTAATGGTTATATCAGCTTTATCAGTTTGTCAAATGAATCGCGTCCACTGCAGTCAATTAAATTGACATGAACAATAACTAGCTATTAGGCTAATTAGGCAATTAGCCTAACGTACACGTTTCAATTGATTCTACTATAATTATAATTTGTCTATTGAATACTTGATAATCACCAGCGTTCCTATTAAACATAAAAACCTATAACCTTTCCAAAAAATTGTGTGACCCAACTATTAGAGGCAATTGCCTCGATTGGCCCTGCGGTAGCTACGCTACTTTAATAGTGTCGACGAATGGTTTTTGTTTTTCAAAAATGATAAAAAAAAAAAATATGATTGGCTTTGTGAATTGTACGACTTTGTAGGTACAAAATAAAGTATAGTCTATTAGATTATCTGAATAGTCTGGTAATCGTCAACATAATAATACACTTATATACAGGTACCTAAGTTATCATGCATGGTAATTAATCGACGGTAAATAGTACTTGTTTTAAAAATGATAAGAACCGTTTTCGAAAATCCGACTCGGTTACATATTAGCATAATATAATGCACATGCACGGTGAAATTATGCTTTCGGTCCTTAATTATTTATCTTCATCATTTGTTCATATAATTTTCGAACAGCCCTCTAGAACGGCCTGTGCGGATGTGTCCTGTGTGTGTGTCTTAAAAATAAATTTATTTTGACAACATTTGATTAAATACTTAGTTCGTGACTGAACTGAAAGTTCGTGATTGAACTGTGATATTAAGGGTTTGTTTTTATAACAATAAAAGGACGAATACAAATTCGTACAAATTTAGTGCTAAATAATGGTGAAAAAAATATATATATATGTATTAAAAATTATTATTTTATGTTTTTCGCAAATTCCTCTGAAACTATAGTCGTAAAAATTGCTCGATTTTTCGTGAAAATGCGTACCTTATAAGTACTAAATTATCGACGAAAAAAAATATAAAACAAATTCAAATTTCATGTAATGGGAGATATAATGGCTAACGTTAGGACAGATTTTTTATAGGTATGAAGGGCTGTTGCAATCAGTTCACAACCAGTCGTAAAAATTTGCATAAATTAAGTACTAAATAATGGTAAAAAAAAAAAAATGTTAAAAATAATTATTTGTGTGTGGGGGGGGGATGAAATATTTTTATAGCCCCCTTATGTACGTGAGTGATTTGAAACATTATTTTACACGTATCATAAAAAATTAATAAGAGTTTAATATGAAAATACATTTTTATTTTCGAAATTTACAAAACATTCTATAATAAGCTAAATAAGCTAAATGTTCGTTTAACCCTGAAATATTCTCGAATATGAAAAAAAAATTCCTGTGAACTCAGTGTCGAATGAATCGTCCACATTTGTTTGCTACACTCGTAAAAACTGCTTATACTGCATATTATAATGCTATGTAATAACATACAAATCCTTGACTCTATACATATTATAATACCTTCGACGAATGGACAGTATTATTACCAGCTACTGCACGCGTTGGCGAAAATAATTCCTGATAAGAAATATTTTTAAACCGTTTAAACGATATTGAATATACATTAAATAATTCAAAACTAATTTCTATAATGTTACATTTTCTAAGTTTGTACTTTTATTTTTCTGTATTGACGTCAACAACTATATTATATTCTTCAGTCTGCGACACACTTCCGCCGTCTTTCTTTGGTATCTTATACATAAATGTGACATATGAAGTACGCGTTAATATATAATTTCGAGAAATATAATAATAACAATATAATATGAACGTGTATGCATAATATATGTAATCGAAAATGGTTCAAATTAGTTTTTAAACGAATATGACTTGCTGAGAAAAGTTTCTTCTAGTACACACGCGCATACAATATTAAACAAATTAATTCAGTAAAAACCAAAAACAATTGTTATGTAATTGTAAAATGGCATTGCCGTAAACTTGTATTTTAATTTTTTTCCTCAATCATTAAGAAAACTACAGAAAAAAAACCCATATTTTTTACGTACTAAAAATAATATTTTCGTTTATTAATTCTTTTTAGTATAATATAATAATTAACTCTTGAAATTTGGAATAATAATTTTGATAGGAAAACAAAATTTAAAAAAAATCGAAAATATTTACTTTTATTGTAATGAATTGAGTCGTTTTTCCTATATGGTTTTTTTTTCTAATTTTTTCAATAATATTATGTACGAAGGAAATTATAAAATGACTCACTAGGTACAAAATTCTAGGAAAAGGCTTTTATGTCATTTTTTTTTTTTATTGAAGTAAGATTTTGGACTAAAAGCTCATATCTCAGTAAAACCAATGTATTTCTCAATACACTCCGAATCTAAAAATGAAATGAGCATTGTAACAGCAACACGTCTGCTGGGGGAAAATTCGGAACTATATAATGAAATACCTCTACTGCTTACGAGTGTTCTGTTAAATCGTGTACATTATTTTCTAGTTCTTACTCTTCTAGTACTGTACACATATTATACACTTTCTTATGTTATTTGATTTTTAAAATTACCGACAATTTTTGTAATTAGTGTGATATAAAATATTCGAAATTTTAATATTTATGATATTTTATTTTTATTTTTTATGACATAACAGGCGAGGCTCAATATAAGAGAATGAAATATTAATAATTGAATAATGAATGACATATATAAACCTATAATATAATACAAGATAAATAGTAATATAGAGTAGGAGACCCAGTTAGTAATAATTTAGAATTAATTAAAAGAGGGGTCTACATTAGCAAGACGCATAGGCCGAAAATAGAAGAGTTTAATAAATAGTTGGATGAGAAAAAAGGAATATGAAAGAGGGGAGTGATTCTAGTGAGTCAATGGGGGACTTTGAAATTTATTTGAGAAAGAAGCGTAGGACAATCAATTTAATGTATTTAATTTATTTAATAAATTAGATAGAAAAGTGAAATTGACATGTCGTCTCCGATCAGCAAGGTTACTCAGAGATGAATATTCTGCAAGGACCGGGGAATAGTCGTGGGGAGATGGGTAAAGATGATAGAATTTACCTGCCTTTAAAAATACTTATATGAAATCAATAATAACTGTCGATTTTCTCAGAACGAAATTTAATTTAAAAAGCTGTCCTAGGATAATAGGGACGGACACAGCCACTCTTATATGTAATTTAATGTATACCTGTAAGCAACAATAAACAATTTCTAACGAAAAAAACCATTCTGAGTGAAGTTCAGTTGATAGTGATGCTTTGTCAACAATATATATATATATACCATATTATGGTAAAATAATTAAATAGCCATTATATATTTCCTTTTATAATATTTGTTTAATGTACCGATTTTCCCGTGTTTCCCGGTTTCTTGTGTTTTTTCCCGGTTGTTCACATTTGTTGGAAAAACTCTTGGGAAAATCGAAAAATGACCTCGTTAAAGTACCTTCCTACACCGGTTTCTTTTCAGAGAAGGTGCTACATTTAAAAATCGAAGTAAGATCTTTGGTAGAAAAGTTTTTCACTTAAAAAAAAACAATTTTAAATTAAATTAAACATCTTTGTAAAACCATAAGTTTCTTCGCTCCACTCAGAATCTAAAACGAAATTACCGAATGGTTTCAACAGTTGTAAACCGCAAATTGTGTATAGGTTCTAGACGTATTATTATCTCTTAAAAATTATACATTTTAATTTAGCATTAATTATAATGCTCCTAAACTGGTGTACCTACATATAAAGGATGGTGTCTAAAAATAGTACTTGCGTTTAAAAATTAAATTCGACGAAATCGAGGTTTTATTCAATATTTATATAATAAATTGTTTTTATCGATATTATTTTTATTCCCTCCCCTTCCCATCTCCTCTTTCATTCGCCTTATTCAGGAACACCGGTTATTTAGTCGATAGGTTTCTTATAAATATTATACCCCGCAACTCCGATACTCAGATACCCGCATTTATTGTCTCCGTCTTACAAACGTGGAACGTAGCAAATTTGTATTCAACAGGGACAACAATTTTGATGTTAATAAGAATTGACCCATTAACAAACTCAAATACAAGAACATTATTTGTGCAACGTATTGGCGTTATTTTTTCGACATTTTAGATATGAGCGTGTGTGAAATATAATATAACAATTGAATAATGTTTATGTCACGTCCATATTACGTTTTCGTTATATTTTATAAGTACTAGGTATCGAAAAAATACCAAAATCTGCTGCAAAAATAACTAGAAATAGCCCGAGGGGGCTTTTGAGAACGTCACACAATAGTAGATTAAAAAACAAATAATAAAATACAAATATCTCTCTAGTTACTGTAATTCTTACAAAACTGTTTTATTTATTATATTATATCTTGGGTCCAAGGAAAAAAGGGCTTAAGTTAATTTTGTGCTGTTTTCAAAAAATTGAACTTTGAAAATGGTTAAATCACATAAGGGCATAATTTCTAACCGTCCTAACGTAATTATGATGATCTAATTGGCTTAACTCTTATAATTATAAGACATTCGTATTTTTAACAAACGAAAAAACATCATAGACATATTTATGTTCAGTATTACACGCGATATAGACATTTGAAAATACATACGAATAATATGCCTTTTAGACCGAAAAATAAAGGGAACAAAAAATATATTTTCTCAAAATATTACTATAATAATTGACATGAGCTGTTCTCTTCTCTGGGACCGAAGATATTGTTATACCTGAAGTATAGGAAATTCTAAAAACCCACCCCTCCCCGTGATTTCGGTCCCAACTATATTATAATATAAGTTCTTCCTCGCAGATTATTATCGACGGCAATATTGAATACAAAAAAAAAAAAAAACACCGAATTCCATGACATGTATACACATATATTATAAACTCGTTTACTTAGTACTATGTAGGTCGTAAAGGCGGCGAAAAAAGTTCAGGCCGTTATAATACTTGTTATAATACTCGGCTACTCGAGTGCCTATTGTTTATAGGTACGTTTTTTTTTTATTCTTTTCTCGTTGTATACTCAGACCGTTCTGCGCCAGTCCTTTCACGGCTTTTTCACGAAACTTCTTCAACGTTCTTCCGCTGTGTATACTTGAATCGTCGTCGTCGTCGCCGTCGCCCCTTCGTCGTGTCGTCGTTTTCGCGATTCGATCCGTATATTCAGCGCTTGCGTGCAGCCGGCGTTCCTCGTGCCCGCAGCACACGTTTTACACTTTTTTTTCTCCCCATTTTTTTCTTTTTATATTACATTCACCGATGTGTATGCACACCGGGAGTTTTATATATTATGCCGCCGAAGGGCTCAGATCTGATACGACGATTGTAGCCAGCTATACAGGTTGCATAATATTTTGTTGGTTATATACCTTTATAAAAACTTCCGCAAAACACATACGCGAGTAAATTACTTATATATTTTATAAATTCGTTTCGTGACTCAAAAATATGATTGAAACCATATGGTTCTGTTTTTTTTTCTTTTCAACACACATTTGATCTTTTCTGTCAATTTTATATCTTCATCTATCTCTCAGGCCCCTCCCTCCAAAAATCAAATGAAAAAAATGTCCACGGAATTCCATGATGATATTTTTTCGTTTTTTACTCAATCGCAGTAAATCGTAATAATGCAGCACATTTAACGTACCACAATGTACGAATACATTATAATATATTTATATAGGTATTATAAGGACAATAACACACAATTTAAAAGTATAATATGGCTTTTTGTAATATATTGTTGTCATGTATGCTCGTCTCAATTTTGAATAATCGGTGTTAAACCTTTGACCTTTGCTCGCAGTAATTTTGACAAATTGACCTCCTTGGCATAATGATCAAATATTATTATTGTAATTTGCAATGGACACAATATATTAAAAATTGCAATACGTGTGTAAATAATATTACCGTGACTTGTTCACTGGGTGCCTGTATCGTCCCGGTGTGTGTGCATCTTTTCGTTGGTATAAAAACCGTATTTGTTATTGTAGTCCAAAAACGAAATTCTCACATGTTTTCTTTATTTTCGGTTGGCCACTTGCAGTTCCCGTGGGTCTTTGATGTGTCCATAATTTTGGCACCTCCAGAGTTGGTAGTCTAGTTGTGTCTATGCTTGCAGTGCCGTGCCAAGTAAAATCGGCACCCGGTGCTAGACAAATTCACTGATGAGCAAAACAAGGCTCAATCTGTCCATAAGACGTAAAAAAAGTCAATTACAGAACTTCAAAAATTCTTAATGGCGCTCCTGTAGTCATCATAGCACCTCACTAGTTATGGCTATGGTCACTTTTGCTGATATTTTCTGCAAAGTAATGGTCAACGGGTTACTGGTAGTAACTAAATATTATATTATATATAATACAAATTTATACAAAAATTACCCTTATAATAAAATGAAACCTTGTAAACACTCTCAACGCCGGAATTTTGTTTGGTTTTTAAAGGAAATTATTCGGGATTTGGTAAGTTCCCATCAAGAATCATAGCAAGTCAGTGGATACAAACGTAAGTTCCAACATAAACAAAAATTTACCCGAACGTAAAATAAACTTAATTTTTACATGTTTAGTAACTAGGAAGGAAATTTTGTGACCGTTTTAATTTTTATTTGTGCCGGAATTTACATACTGGTATATCATTTTTTGTCTCGGAGCTTTGGTATAAATCAGGGTTTTCGCATATGGATGTTTACCTACTATATCTCGTGTGGGAACTTACACTCGCCAAATTATTCAGACTTACAGTTTGGAGTCACCGTTCCTAGGAAACGCCCTCTAGTGTTTGTTAAACTTAAAGGCGTCTATTAGGGAATGTTTCACCTGTTACTAATATAATATAACTACAGTGGAACCTCGATAACTCGAATCGGTTGGGGGCGAAAAAAAAATTCGAGTTATCGAAAATTCGACTTATGGAAAACATATACATATCACACACATATCATATATTGGAAGCCATGGGCCAAGGTATTCCTTCGAGTTATCGAAAATTCGACTTATAGAGGTTCGAGTTATCGAGGTTCCACTGTATTTTTTTTTTTTATATAATATATGTGCCGCAGTAGTAAGAACTACCTATATAAGAAGCCTAGAATTTATTCGTTCTCAAATAATTAAATAAAAAATACCTAAATATATGTAGTAAATACATATCAATTATAATATCTGTACGAAATATAGAATTATGCTTTTCTTTATTTGCACAGGGCTTGGTTAATTAAAAAATGTTTTGGCGACGTAGAAATATTTTTTTATGCGTAGGTATATATATATTTTGCATGAAACATTTTCATTCCCTTTCATGACTACTAATTGCGTCACTCGGTATTTACAAAGGACCCGCAGTGAATATACCGAATAAAAAAAAATACACCCTTACCGTCTGATTATTACATAGTGTACCATATCGTTAGACTTAGCAATACATTTCAGCAGTTAGTGAACCGAACGTCGTCGTACTCTGTGTATTGTTACCGTATATACGATTCGCACGTGTTTTTCGAGTAAAAGCTGATGGTTTTTATTTTTTTTTAGATTCTGAACGCAGCGAGGAACGTATCGGTTTTACTAAGACGTATTATTTTTATTCTGTCTGTGAACATATTTTTTTTACCAGAAATCTCGCTCCGATTTTCAAGTCTAACATCATTTATAAAAGAACATTTTGTCTAATTGGTGTATCGAGGAGGTAGTTTTTGATTTCCTTTGTAGTTTTCTTACGAATCGAGGAAAAACGTAGGAAAACCAGGAGTTTATGCAACAGGACAACATAACAACGGTTTCTGTTGTTTGAATTTGTTTTTATTATAACTATGTTAGAAATCATTTTAGAGAACTGACATTTTCACCAAATACTTATAATTGCACTTTATAAACACGGCACAATTTTTCAAACAATTCAGCGACTTTTGAGCTATTTATAATCATTTGAAGTTTTACATAGTTTAATGTGGATAAGATGGTTTTGGCCCAAAAAAATGTTCGATGTTCAATATATGAGTTGTGTTTGATAGTAAAAACGAAAAGTTGAATGTAATGTAACAATTTTTTAGACCATTTTTCAATTTTCTCAGGAGTTTTTCCAGCAAATGTGAAAAACCAGGATAACACATGGGAAAACTGGGAAAAACGTAGGAAAGCTGAAAAAATTGGCATTACATTTAACAAATATTATTAAAGAAAATATATAGAGTCTATATAATTATTTTACTTTAGTAAAAAAGTCATTTACATTGTTGACAAAGCATTACTAAAACTGAACTCCATTCAGAATCGGTTTTTCGTAAGCAATGGTTTATCGTTGCTTACAAATATACATTAAATTCGTATCTGTATCCTACCTTCCCAACTTCTCACCTAAACCAGTAGCTGCACCCGACCCCATTATCTTACCTTTCTTTTTTTATTTTTGGTTTTAAAAAGTTTTTTGTATTTGTTTTTAATTGTAAAAAAAATGTTTACGTTTTAAAAATGATTAAAACATTACTTTTTGTACCTATTATAACAATAGTTAATTTGAAATATAATTATGTCATTATTATTTAAGAACAAATAATAACAATTGAAAAAATGTTATTTCTTTATCCAAAGTGTATTAATATTTATATTTTAAGAACGAATTAGAAACTATATAAATATACACTCTTCAGAACATATTAGTTATTTTAATTTAATTGTTGAATGTTTAAAACACTTCGCAACCCTTAGTTTACAAATAGATGATAACAGAATAAGTTTTTGAAAAATCGTACCACGTCTATATAGTACTAATATATTAATAGTATGTTTAGTATGTACGTTATGTTTAGTAAATACTTAATACATAATATATATATATATATATAATATATTATATAGGTACTCGGTGAAAATGTCAAGTGTCTATACGATTATTTTTTATTGAATTTATACCAAAAAGAAGTCCTAGGATAATGGGGACGAGAGCAGCCACTGTTATAAGTAATTTAATATATACCTGCAAGCAACCATAAACAATTGCTTACGAAAAAACGTTTCTGAACGGAGTTCAATGTGATAATTTTTCAACAATATATAGTAAAATATTATAGTAGAATAATTAAATAGGTTTTATATATTTTCTATAATAATATTTGTTTAATGTTTTACCGATTTTCCCAATTTTCCTTCGTTTATCCTAGTTTTCCCATATATCACCCTGGTTTTTCACATTTGCTGAAAAAATTCTCGGGAAAATCGAAAAATGACCTCCCTATAGTACCTTTCCAATCAAATTTTCTTTCAGAAAAATTGCTATCATTATAAATTGCATGTAGAAAAATTGTTCACAGGAAAAAAGAAGGCCGTAATATATATTTTTAACTAATACCTACATATCTTATATTTCCCGTTTTACCTCTGTTTTATTTTTCGGTTTTTCAAATTTGATGATGAAACTCCTGAAAAAAATGAAAAATGAACTCTTTAAAGTACCTCTCTAAAAGAATTATTTTTAGAAACATTGTTGTCATCAAAAATTGGAACGAAATTGCTGATAGAAAAGTTATGCACAAGAAAAAAAAATCGTAATATTTTAGTAGTATATTTCGTGCATATTCCCGTTTTTTTTTTTAGTTTTTCACATTTGATGAAAACATTTTTAAGAAAATCTATAAATGACTTCCTTAAAGTACCTCACTATACCGATTTTCTTTTGGAAAAAGGGCTACACTTAGAAATTTGAGCAAGTCTTCTGGTAGAAAAAGTTTTTACGGTTAAAAAAAAAAAAGAAAATCTTCTTTGTAAAACTATAAGCTTCTTCGTTCCACTCAGTATCTAAAATAAAACCTATCAGTTAATTCGAGGCATCGATTTGGATGACGTCAATACAATATTATAACAACAGTTTTAAGATCACCGCACACTACTTCGGATCGGATCGGAACCATCATGTCCGAATGCATCGGGACGGAACGAACGGAACAGTTTGAATTTTTCTCCGAGAATATTTGTTTCCGATTACACGACTTTTTGCACACTCATTCGTATATAAACAATAAACATAGGTACATCTATAGGGAAAGGGAAATAAAAAAGTTATACAAGAGAAAGAGGGGAATTTAATTTAATTTATACAAGCAACGATAAATTATTTCTAACTATTGCATACCGCTAAACGGTTCTGAGTGAAAATTAATGCAAGTTATAATAATTTGTAACTATAGGTATAAAATAAATTACATTGTTCGTAGTATTTCATTTCGTGTTGTATATTTTTATGGAGATAAAATTTTGTGTATTTTTGCTGGACTAAAACAAACTAAAAAAATCACACATTTTATTGAAACCAATTTACCAATATATTCCTGGCCTATGCTCAGGAATCTTAAAAACAATAAGTTTAATAACACGAAAATAATTATAATTTAAGATTATAATATACAAATTAGAATAACGTTTATACATAACTAGCTGCAGTAATGTATGTAGGACTATTCTAAGGAGGGTATAGATTACATTTTAAAATTGTATCATATTATAAAACGTGTATACACTCTAAAAGAGAGTCAATTTTTAATTTATACAATTTTGTAAATAATTCACAATTCTAATTATACCTAGATAAGTAATTATTATTAATTGAATTACAATTTATAAGTACTAATATAATCTCCTTCATATTTGAGTTGTTTGAATATAGGTTTCGTTTTAAAAAATATAATCTATACGTTCAGGTTTTTTTGTTATTGCTAGATAACAGTATTAATAATAATAATAAAAATTGTGTTTTTTCCCCAAGATTGTCATCAATATCATCAAGGTAACCCATCAATAAACAAAATTAAATAAATAAACAATTATATATTCTTACCAAAAATACCTAAAAACTCTTCTTTTACACCCTTAGAGATTTCAAAAATTATCCAAATTTTAGCTAGATCTATCCAATGGTAGGATGAAGTCAGTCAGTCATTTAGTCAGGAAATGTTATTTTGTAATATAATATATAAATATTAATTTGTTTTAACTATGCTAGTTTCTTAGCGAGTGCTAAAGTAACCACTGTCTTTTTTTCTTGGCTGCTATACTGTCACTCATTTTTATAATAAAATAAAAAATATTGGCTTTGATAACAATAAACAATCGACTGACCGGAATTCCGTTCTGTTTCAATCCGATCTCTTCTGACGTAGCATGAGGCAAGCTTATTTATGCGTGTTTGGCTATATAGAATTTCTGTATGGACCCCATCGGGGAAAAAATATAGAAAAGAAAAGCGTATTTTTGATTTCAATACGCGTTTTTGACATTTTTATCAGTTTGGATATACATGCCACCATCACTTACTTATAGATTTTTCGAGTGTTGAAACTGAACAATATTAATATAGTTCTTATTATATAGGTATATTTTTTTTCAATCTCTCCGTTTATATTCTTTGTCTCTTTTATTGTAATTTGGTGTTTTAGTCAACGTCATAGTTTCAAATGTTCGGTTGTATTTTTTTGCCGTATTGTACGGCGGTATAGGTATAGGTATACCTACATATAGAATATTATTATTATGTATTGTGTTGTCTAAACCATCTGTATTTCGTTATCAGTGTAAAACAAAATAATGTTTGGCGCGTAATGATCACAGCTGCTGTTTCACGTCACGAAAATATACGTCCGACATTACCGGCAACAATATTTAATTATTCATGTTAAAATAGACGGTTAAGCGAAAACCGACACAAAAAAAAATAACTGCCCCGTTATAGAAAAGAAAAAATCCTTTCGAGTGTGGTATAGAATCTACAAAATAATATACTGGTTCCTCCATATACCTAACAAAACAAAATCCATAACGGCAAAACACTATTATGTTCGTGCCGTTTCCGATTCAACAACGCCAGCAATTACGCGACACTAATATTATAATAATTTATATATAACTAAAGGTTTGACTCCGAATATTTTCAATGCACCCCCGTGCGTGTTCGACAGAAGTATAATAGCAGGTACGACCGACGGCAATAAGCCAAACTACTTAAATAATATAATATACAATATATATTATATCGTGTAAGCAATACATTATATATAAATATGTTATACAGGGTGATCACGAACTGCAGCGACACGTAAGCAGGTACGGAAACAATAAGAAAATTTGATTTTGCAGGTTTATTGCAACAATCGTTTTGGTTATGTATAATCTGGGTATAAACTAAATTATTGATAATCACTGGTTTGCCCTGTATATAGCGAACACACTAGAGACCTAATGTATAGGGTTTTCTTCTGTCGAATTTTCCCAAAAATAGATAGACTGTTGCGTTGTACTGTGTGTTATAAAATTATGTGTTAAAAGTTGAATCGAAATATTTTTTTTTCGCTAACGTTTCTTTATATTTTATTTCCACATTAGGTGTAAAAAATACAAACGAATATCATTTCGCGAAAAAAACAGCCAATTTGCGAACAGATATTTTAGAGGAATAGCGCAATTTGTGTACATTTTTATATTTTTTTTTCGGTTTAAATTATCGCTGAACAAAATATATATCAACATCATCGTTATTAATTATAGGACTATTATATTCTGATCATTTACCTTGATATCAGTTTCTGTTCAGTGATAATTTAAACAGTAAACAAAAATAAAATGTACGGTGTTTGTGCAAAAAGGTTCAAGTCAAAAAATACGATTTTATAGGAAACGTAAATAACGTTTTTGAGGCATTACAAATTTAGAAAATAATCATTTTTTTTTTGATATTTTAAACATCTAAAATTGGAATAACTAAATATTACATACCTTAAAAATCAAAATCATTATTTTAATTGACTTATAGCCATGTGCACGAATAGAGTATAACTTTTTTTTACGACTTTTGCCCTTTTGCACAAAATACAGAGAATAGGTAAAAGGTACCAATGTGCCATACAAAATAGTATATTACTATCGAGCGTTGATTTGATGTCGATCATAATTTTAGAATTTTCAAATTTTTATTTGTATGCTTATAAATAATTAATTAATTAACAAACAACTTGAATACATACAAATTGCGTATTCACCATAAATCGCTCTGAAAAATTTCTCTTTCGTTAAATAAGAATCGTTGGTATTATTTTTATGTGTAGGCGCCTTTATAAATAAAACATAAAAATTCTCCTATAGAAAAAACTTTTTTTTTCTAATCCATCATAGTATACATATATAAATACCGCCTCCTCGCTACTTTTGGATACTCTAAGCGGCGCTCTTTAGACAAAATGATTTCAAAATATAGAACTAGAGTTGTTTTATTGGTGGATTGAAATTAATACATTTTGGTTGAATTTCATTAAGAATTTCTCCTAATTTCTCCTAGAACTCCCTAATTGAAGCCAGGGAAATGAAACTTTGTATATGTATAGTGTAAGTATGTATGCATTAAGGGTGTGCCTTTTGAGAGTTTTAACTTTCAACTTTCTATCCAAAAATTTGTATGCTAAAATTTCATGTTTTTACATAAATACTAAGTTTTAAATACTCTTACAGACTAATCAAAGTAAGTAACGTGAATGAAATGAAATATTATAGCGATAAAAAATTGAATGGAGGGATATTCAATTCAAGTAATGGAACTCTGCTATTCATGAGTGTTCATTTTGTTCCGTGTACTAAAAAATTAATGAGCCGTGACTACTTTCGCTACATCTCGGGAGTATTTATTGAAAATTTTAAGAAAACTTGGATACAAGGATGGTAATTATTGGTTTATAGATAACTAGTAAGTAATATCATATTAACTTTTCAGAACTCAAGTTTACTTGTGGATATTACGTTAAGTACCGTTGTCACGGCAATATGATTATTTGCAAAAAACCCACCTTAACCTATTTTAATAACTTTAAGTGAATGCAAATTTAATATCAAGTCCTTTTTAGAAAAATTAAAATTTAAGAATCCGTTGAAGTTAAAGTTTTACTTAGATAAAAAAATATGTTTTTCGTCAAATTTTCTCCCAAAATCTATTATGTAATAGAGCCTATTGCACAGTATTATGTCTATTGTATACATATCCAATATTTATATACCTGTGTACAAATAGCAAAGTAATAATATTGATAATATTGAGGGTAACTCGATCATAAAATGATAATTTGCTAAAATGTCGTTACAAACAGATTATTCGTTAATTTCAAAATGTTTTTACATTTTTTAATTTTGTAATTAGACTTTTTTTAAAACTTTTTTTACTTACCTGATCTATAGAAAATAACTGGAGTTGATATTTTAAAACAAGTAAGTTGTACTACGTATGCGTTTACTGAAAGGGTTAAACGTTTAAAAATTGTTTGAAAATGCGTATTTCGGTACTTCCTATCGGTTATTTCCTCTCGAAAACTCCATTTCAATTCAAAGTCATTCAGCTGAAATATTAGGTGGTATTTCAAATCATGAACCTACAGTATATATCATGTATACAGAGTGATTAACTTATCGTGAACCAGCCATTTTTCGAATGATTTTTAGTGAATTTGATTTGTTTTTTTTTTCATAATCGTGGAAACGTTTAAACTTTATTTTAACAATATATTCAACTTTTACACCTACTCCGAATACCTGAAATGTGTATACAGTATGGATATTCAAATAGCAACCCCCATATTTGTAACATTAATTTAAAAAGTGATGGATATTTTTCTCCAAATTTCGATATGAATTTATCGAGTATATTGATTAAGTGAATATATTAAGTATAGTATCATATTTACTGTTTATGATTTATAACATTTTAATATTTAGAATCAAGAAATAGAGAAGGATTATGTATTTTTGTCTTTAAATGGATTTATGAAATGTATTTATCTTCCCTTCTCCTCCGGTATGTATTTAAAAATTCTATAACTCATAAACGGTAAATCTGATATTAGTGTTGGGCTTATAAAAGTGTATATACATATATCCTCTAGGCATTTAAATCTGTGTGAGATTTCTTTTCGGGTATAAGGAATAGTTTCAAAAAGTATTTGGTCGTTTTGTTTCTAGATAGACTTTAGGAATATAAAAACACATTAAGATAGTTTTTGCATTTGTATAAAATATAAAGACTTTTAACAATATGAATATCTCACAATAATATCTATCTATTGTGGATAGGTTTCCGCTTCAATTGTTCAATATAAATAATCTTAAACGTTTTGAGACAATAATTTACGTGTGCTAAAAAACTCATCAAACAGACTTGAAAACATTGAAAATAAACAGTACGATAGTTGAATGCAATCGAACATTTTCTTCATTTTGAAGTTGATAAACCCGATTGTCCGTCACTATAATAATATCTTTGTTAACGATTGTCTTTTAGTATTTTAATCAATGTGCTGGTAATTTAATCTGTTTAAAATGGACCACCACCGCTGTGAAAACGGGTATAGGTATATTACGAGAATAGAATTTATAGTGGTTTGTGTGCAATGTGACGTAATTTCGATTTCCCTCCGGGGAGGTTTTCAAAAAGACACGTCCCGCGCTTTGAGATGGGTTTATCCCCGCACGTCTCGGTGAACCCTTTAAAGTGTCTTTTGAACCTTTTGGGCCCTGCGGGCTAAACATATTTTTATAAAATATTTACGGTCGTGTGTACTGAAACATATATATAGCATAACGGCCGCGGGTTTCGACGATATAGCGACAAATATTTCGTTTTTCGTATATTATTATATTTCCGTCTCAACAACAATATAATTCACGAAATACAAAAATAAAATACAATATGCATCCTGCAGGTAATTACTTAGTTCGAATATAACTTTTATGTAAAAACAATAGGTTAGGCGGGGCTCTTTGTATACGATATTTCAAAGGATTACAGGACTATCGATAAAAAATTAAAATGTATTTTAATATTATATTATAAAACATTTTGATACATTTAAAATTATTTTATTTTACTTTTATGTAATATTAATAATAATACAAATAACAATGCAATACAAAATTGTACATATTTAAAAAATATATAAATTAATCTATTACCGAAAAGGGGGGAGGTATCCTCGCTATCATAATTTCCAAATTCTCATGGTTTCCGGTAACATGTTATATTATACAAAACCAAAAATTATGAAATTCGTCAAGTCCGGTACGGTTTTCATTTGCGTCACAATTACCGTAATCTGGAATAAGTTAATAACGATAATATTATAGAGGGCTTCTGGGTGATGTATACTGTCTAGTCTAGTCTCGTTTCCCCGCAATATTATGCGGATTGGCAGCAGCTGTGTGCTAACAGCCAGATATGGATTCTGTCATATGGGATTCATCATAAAACGTCATGTGTGTAAAGCCGTTCCACCGGCAAAGCTAAAAAAAAAAAAAAATGTCAAAGTATAACGAGGACGTCACACGCACGTAATATATTGAGACTAAAAACAAATTTTACGTGAACACATTTTAACAGAGCTATAATTATTTTAGAGGTTCGATATTTTGATATGACACATAAGGGAACATTTTCACTACCGACATATTTAACTTTGTTGATACAATTATTACAAAAGAAGTTATTAACTAAGTCTTAAACTTCCATATTTTATGTGTTTTTAGAGCAATTATAATTATAAAATAAAACCGAATCAAGTTTCGAAAAAATTAAAACATTTCGTCACATATCATGTACTCCTCAACATAAAGTGAACAATTCATATAGTCTGTATAGTTCATATAGATGTTGTATATTTTATATTGGCTTAAAAAAAATTCATGTTTTTACTTTAGTTTTAGATTTTGAACGGAGTAAAGCTTATGATTTTACAATGATGTTTATTTTAGTTTTTTCTGTGGACAACTTTTCTACCAGAAATCTTGCTCCGATTTTTAAGTGTAACACATTTTCTGAAAATAAATCGAATTGAGGAGGTATTTTAAGAAGATAATTTTTTCAGTATTTTTCCCAACAAATGTAAAATACCGGAAAAAAATTAGGAAAACTGGGGAAAAGTACGAAATGTAGGTATTAGTTAAAAAATATTTCGGTCTTTTTTTTCCTGTGGACAACTTTTTATCAGCAATTTTGCTTTGATTTACAATGATAGCACTTTTTCTAAAAGGAAATGGAGAGATATTTTAAGAAGGTCAATTTTTGATTTTCTTAAGAGTTTTCCTAATAAATGGGAATTGGTCACTGTAGTTTCTTCGTAGGTAACTATAATGTTGGAAAAGAAAATATTAAACTTATCAACACGGTCTTGGTTCATAATACATTAAATAATAGTTTTTATACCTCACTAGTTTGTAATTTATTATTTTGTATTAACGAGCATCATAATATACTTATACCGCGCCATCTGACGACCTATCGTATCTTTACAAACCACATACAGTTATGCACAGTAAAAATGTAAAATAAATCATAGTATTATAATTTTTCGGCATGACATTTTATTAAAATATTAACATTTTTATATTTTACCGATTTGTGTGGATAAAATAACGATGTTATATCTAAACCTGTAGAGAAGCAATCGAAGACCTGGGGGCATCAATAAGACATGTTCAATTTTTAAGCAAAATCACTTTTTCATTGAATTTGATGGAAAAAAAAATAACGCATCGATTGGTGACACGTCCGATCATCATTTACTGAATTGTAACACAAATGGACTTCTTTTGTTTTTTTGATGTAACAACAAGATACGTCCAAGCAATATTTTATTGCTTCCTTAACTCATTATTAAAAGTTAAGCATTTTTTATGAGTGCGAATATGTACCCTAAAACTGAAATCTTCTATTTTTTAAAAAATTCTTAAAAATTTCTTTTTAATTTTACAATATTTTTTACATCTCCCGAACAATATAAAAAAATGGATATATCTCGTTGTTGCTCCCAGGTCTTCAATTATTATCGCCCCCCTTTCGTTCGATACTTTGAGCTTGGTATTCGTGGTGTGCCTTTTATGCATTATTGAAATTGTCCTCTTATTCCGGTATCTTATCCTGAATCCAATCCTGTTCACACACTATATATTACGCACACCTTTACAGTTCATATACCTATGCATTTGTAAATTGATTTCAAATTTTATTAAGTTCCGTAAGCTACTTATGGATTTTGGCCGTGCCTGTCTGTCCGCGGTTGGCAATATTAGATCCTAAATTTTGGAGAAGCTGAAATTATGCAATACTCACTTTCACGGGAGAAAAATCAGTTTCCCTGCTTCCGCCTCCAGTTTAAGCGCAAATACATCGACCTCGGCGTTTGCTATCTTCTATATTTGTTCCTTGGGAGATAACATCATGTCTATACACATTTTTGTCAAGGACAATCCTCGAACCTGGTGAAATAATATTTGACCAATTTGTTGATCACTAATTGCAGGTGATTTGAAAATAAAAAAAAATAAATTATAATTCATAGAAGAAACATTATTTTTTCTTTGAAAAGACTTGAGTATTTTTACATAAATACTTATTATAATCAATATTATAAGATAAAGAAAATTGATACTGCTCAAGACCGTTAGGAAATTATTGCAGACAAATAGTTAAAAAAGTACATATGATATACAGGATAATTAAATAGGCAACAGAAAATTATTGCAAACAAAGAAAACGATTCTAAGCCGAGTTTTATATTATAGTCATGTTAATTTCATTTGTTGCTAATGGAACCCATCATGATCAACGAAAGTCAAATAACAAAAGAAGTGCTTAGAGGGTAAGCTGCTGAAAATTATTGTGCATGCTTCAATTAAAGTACCATCTTAATATACCTACTTCAGACCGTTCCTTATTTTTGAGCTTTTAAATTTTTATTTCAGAACCCCTAACCCCTATTTTATTCTTAACTATAAAAAAGTAATTTAGGTTAAATATTCGGTGATGATTACTCACTTTTTTCCCATGCCGCAAGAGGGTCAAAAGTTTTAAAAAGAGGATAGTTTTATAGTTTTTCGAGTTTCACTATAAATATATAAGATCTTATTTATAAACTATAACATTTTCCATAAAAAATGTATTTACACAATTTCTCGTGAATCCATTATTTTCTAAAAAAACAATAAAAACAGAATATTTAATTTATTTTGAAAAATTTTCTATTTTACGGTTATTTCAGTTAACTTGACAAAAAACTGAAGACCCGATAAATTGTTTTATAAAAACAAAAAATTATAAAATTAGACTATCGAAAATCTCAAAGGATTATCATTGTTGTAAATTTGTAAATATATATATATTTATTTTTGCAATAAAATTTGCCCTCCATAGCTTTATTATTGTGTGGCCAAGAATCAGGATACACATTTTAATACTCTTGGATAACCTGAAAAAACAAAAACTATAGAAAATTTAAATCAATTATAAAATATATGAATGTCTGAAATGATATCTTATTACTTGTAATAAAAATTGTTTCTGATTTTCATTATTCGTGAATTTTTTTATTAAATCTTCCATTAATTTTACACTTCTCTCGGCAGTAGTTAATTAAATTCTTGCCGGATAAATATGTGAAATCACTGCTCTATTCAGTTGAGTCTTTTTCTGAAAATTCTATATTTATATCAAGTCGTTTGGATAAATTTAATGATTTTTAATTAAAAAATACGTGAGACTCTTTGTTCAAAAATTCATCTACATTCTACGTTTTCCATTTATAAAGGAAATTTCTTCGGCCTAAACTCTTCGTATTTTTCCACTAATGTATCCATTGATGTAAGTATTCGTAATTTTATAATTTGTTTAACTATTTTTTTTTTTTTTTATATATCTAATGAAATCCTTTCATAAATTATAAAAAATACGATACAATTATCATTTAAATACCATAAATGATTTAAATATTTGAGTAAACATGATTGCGTAATAATTGTTTAACGTCTTTTTTATACTCATATAATACACGTAAAAATGTTTATAATTTTATACACTACGATTTTACAAATTCAAATTAATTTTCTTTTGTTTTATTTAATTTAAATTTTAACAGAAATAATAATAATATTTTCAAACAATGTATGTTTTTTCCATCCACCGATTCTGATGACATGCTCTGAGCATGTGAGTTTTAATCCTGTTATGCGAAGATCCTCCAAATATTATTGTAATACATTTTTATCTGTATTCCAAGTATAAATGTTTGCTGTATTAACTTTATCTATGTACTTTTAAATCTTTTACAAATTGAAATATCTGGCCCCAATGACGTATGCGATTTTGTTTAGTTTATTGCAGCTTGGAGAATTAATTCAAAAATATGATGACGTTACGTTAAATATGGAACTTCTCTACCTAATTGCTTGTCTAGTAGAGTGCAAGCTCTATTTAGCCGCCTAGTATTTGAAGCTGTCGTATCGAATGTAAATGCTTGAACTTGGTCCAACAGCAATAATTTTTTCGAGATTATCAAACACGGCTGATGAGACTTCAACACTTGTTCCAGATAGAGTTTATGGAACTTCAAGAAGTCGATATTAGGTAGGTCCTACTTATAGTATCATACCCAGTACCATATTGATATATGGTAACTAGAAACACCCCGAAACAATAATATTATTGTTTTCTCGGATTATAAAAATATATTACCAATGTCGGTCGTTTCTACTTTTATTTTTATACTATAATATGATAATAAAACATAATATATATTTTTTATAATTGTATGAATAAATTATCATACTATTTAATAATAACATAAAGGTCATGGTGATTCGTCCTTTAACATAATTTTACTTCAATCGAAAATGTAATTAACATAGCCGCCGTTCCGTTATATAGGGGTAGACAGCTGCAAGCACATTGTAAAGACATTTTCTTTGAAATCTCACGGTTCGCCGGACGCACTTTTTAATTATATTACGCACAATAATAATATGCAAAATGAAATCGCACGCATTTATTCGCAATGACGTTAATAATAATTAATAATATTAAATTGATTGTGCGGAGACACGAGTCGTAATTTTCTTGTCCCGTATAATATATTGTATACAATTTATATTCAAAATTGAATTCGTTCTACTATGGACCATAGTATGTGTTTTTCACTCTATATTTTTTTTTTCTTGAAAAAGAGTTCAATCTGTCGCCTCGACGCAGTATGATTTTTGAAATACTTTGGTTTTTTTTTTATTATTTATAGAACTTGGAAAATGACAATGTTTTTTGGATTAGGGTTTTTTTTTATCCACATATAAATACTCGAAAATTTGACGAAAAGTTAATTTTTTAGCGATAAAAGAAAAACTTCACAATTTTTTTTAGATTCCGATTACCGCGATAAAAATGTATTGGTTTCTTTATAACGTACTCGTATTTTTTTTTTACCACTTTTTTTTTCTGTTTGTTAACAATTTTTCTATCAGACATATTACTTCGATTTTCAAGTGTAAAATCTTTTCGTAAATTAAATTAAATCTAGTCGATGTATATGCCGATGTAATTTTTCATTGTCTATGGAGAATTTTTAGAAAGTCAACAATTGGGAAAAAGCAGGTTAAAAATATCGGAAAAACGTGAAAATGTATGCTATAAGAGTTTCCGCTATTTTCGATTTTGTTTTTTGTTTGTTATGATTTGATGTTAAAAGTTTAACTGAATTTTGATTACAATCATTTTGTGTTAGCAATTAAATAACTCTATGTATCTTACCTATTCTATTTCGTACTTAAAACAGTGGCCCTCTCGTCAGCAGTAACAGATTTTTTTTTGTTCATTTGATAAGGTGTTAAAAATTCAAATTATTAAGAAATCTATATTTTGGATTATTGCTTATAAATGAATATAATTTTATACAAAATTTAACCTTAATATAATGTTGGAATGTATAGGCCATATTATTATTATTTCTGATTGTTTTATACATTTATTTCATAGATATTTTATTTATTTTTCTATATAGACTTTTTTTTTAGAACATGTAGTTAAATATTAATTTATAATAAATTTACGAATTGTTTTTACTGTAAAAACGGTCACATTTTAATACTACGATTGATATCTGCCATTTTATTTAAATATATTTAAAATCAATATGCCATATCTAAGATAATATTATAGTTTTTTTTATAATAATTTCATTTTGAGAAAAAGTTCTAAAATCACTTTGGCGTGTACTTTTTTAACTTATTTTATACGTGCACGTTTTTCTTAAATAACATTTTATGATTATTGCATAATAAATTTACTTGTGATAAGGTGTAACATTTTTAAATTTATATGAAAGTGAATTTGAATATTTACGAATCGACAAAATTGTCAGTTTCTTCAACAAATGTTAGTAAAATTGCCTATATAGAACCCCTTAAATATTCGTAGTGTGCTTGTTTTTAATTTGAATAAATAATATTATTTTAGACTCGTCACCAGTAGTATTATTCTTTAACTTGATATGTGGACTGATCGAATAATTTCGATTCGTTAAGGAATTTATCGTTAGTGGTATCGATAAATAAAGTTTAAATGAATGATCCTTCAAATAATTGTTAATAATTAAAATCGTCAAATGCTGTAGAATTATTATCGGACATATTCGGTTTAGTGACATAATTAGGATTTTTAGTGTCCTTTTAGAATAAAATCTCCTGGGAGCCACTAAAATGTTTAAAATAAACATTTAATTGTAATGTGAAGTCAATTAATTAGTTCAAAATATAAGTATCAAAATGTGTTAAAGAATATTAACATATTTATAAAAAAGTACAATAACAATGATTATTAAATGGTTTGACAATAAATATGTAGGAACAAATTAGATTAAAAAGTACAAAAATAAAATATTTGAAATAAATTAAATTCATTTTTTTTTTAAATTTAATTTTAATTGTACAAACCGATCAATTGATTTATCAAAGTTTATTATTTTATTAACATCTTTTTCTATTGATATTAAATTTAAACCTCGATTACGCTCTTGGCTCATGTACTTCTCCAAAAGTTCTAAATTGCGTTCAGTTTAGTAACAATTCTGCATTAATATTGGTTACAGGAAGAGCTAAAAATAGTATGAAAACTCTGCAAATTTCGGGAAAACTTGATGACAATAAGTTGTTTTTTATTATAATTAAATTCTCTAGTTTACGTATGGTTGAAATCTTATTAATTTCATTTTTTACAATTATTGTTTTTATACTACGAATTTTCTAAATAAATATTTCATTTAAGTCTTTTGTATTTGTTATTTTTTTTTTTGTTTCTTCAGAAAGATTTGGTAACTTAAATTTTATTGGTTATAATATTAAAAGTCAACGAAATATTATTAAAGCTATTAAAGCGCAGAGTTATCTGATTTATTATAAAATCGAGTGCACAAAAAATACAGTTACTATAAATACGACATCCTGGATTTAATAATAATCCATAGTCCTTGGTAAGTTCATCATATTTTTTTTAGTTCTTTCAATTCGTTTTTGGGTAAATCCAAGAAAAATGTTCCAATTATTTGTTATAATTTTGGCTTTTTTTTTTATTAATTTATTAAACTGATCTCTATAACGTACTATCTAATCAATTGAAGCAATTACTCAACTATATTGCATTTTGATACAGATCTATAATATCTTTTAATTGAAGCATTTCGGATACTATATTAATTGTTTTTAAATTTGGTATTAAAAAACTAACTCACAAACGAAAGTGAAGCCACGTGTAAGTTTTTTTTATTCTGTTCTTTTGTGCTCTTTAAAATAACATCAAAAAGAGTTTTTTGAACGTCAGGAAAATGTAATTGAAAATTATTGTTGCATCATAATGCTTAACTTATCTCATTAGATTCAGCTTTTTATATTTAGGCTTTTCTTTTAAGGACGAAATTAAATTAGATTATAATATATGCCAACGTTTAATACTTTGTTCAAAAAAACTAACGTACTCTTTATACTACATCAAACAAATAGGCCTTTTCTGTTACTTTATTAGCTGCGTTGTTTATAACTAAATTTAAATTAGAAACAGCACAATGAACATATGAATTTTAAATTCTGAGTGGAGTGAGGAATGTATTGATTTTAAAACGACGTTTATTTATTTATTTTTTTTTTTTTTTGACAACTTTTCTACCAGCATTTTGCTCCGATTTACAACGATAGCACTTTTTCCCAAAGGAAATTGGAAGGAGGAGGTACTTTAGGGAAGTCATTTTTTGATTTTTCCAGGAGCTTTTCCTACAAATGAGAAAAATCGGAAAAACCGTAGGCAAAAAACGGGCAAATAGATACAGTATTAAAAAATTATTATTACTAAAGAAAATATATATGTATACATAAATTATAGGTTAGAGGAGTGTAGTGGTGTATTATTTGTGTGGCGCTACGGCGCGCGGTGTGTTAATAATCCACCACTACTCTCCTCCAACCAAAACCTAAAGTGGAATATCTCGTCAACGGCTGGACAGAAATCAAAATTTTGAACACTCATATTTATTTTAACTAATACTTTATCTATTAATGGATATTTTAATATGAATTTCCATTTGAAAATCAAAAGTAAATAGTGATTTTACCCCCGAAAATAAGGGTTACAAAAAATAATATAAATATAGAATTATAGAACAGCTTGTTTCTTAAATGTTCTAGAATATAAATTCCGGAAATAGTTAATACTTTCCGAGATAATGAGTATACCCACTTAAATAAATCACCCGGTATACTTTCCTAACTTCTCATCCATATAGACAACTGATATAGATCAGTGGTTGTACCCGTTCCTATTATCCTAGGACAACTTTTGTTCAATCTCTCTTATTTTATTTTGTTCTCCGTTATATATTCTGGACATATTAGAAGTTTCGTCATAACCTTGGCCCCTAATGTTTGATAAAAACGATAATTTTTTTTCTATATTATGTAGAATTTTTTCCGACAATGAAGCAGTGGACTGATGTTCCGTTTTGTGAAAACCTAAGACAGTTTATTTATTTGAAGAGAATTTAGTTTTCTATTTGTATTTAATCCAAATGTTCAGTAACTGTATACTTCGAAAAGTATTGATCTAATATTTTTAAGACATCTTGAATTGTGTCCATAATTATTGTAGAAAAATTATGCACTTTCATATTAGAAATGAAATTACTCTCGATTTCAAAAAAAATTTAATTAATTTATTCATATTGAATAGTTGGTCTCAAATTTTTAGTAGGGCCTTTTATTTTTTCATTATATTTTGGTGTTGACTGGGTCATATTTTGCTCACAATTGAATTAAACTAATTTAATTTGTTGTGGTATTACATTTTGTAACTAGATACAAACGGTCGACAGGGTCATTTAAAGAATTGATTGTCTATAACATAATCTATGCATTTTAGAAATGTTGATGGTAACTTATTGATAGCACTTAGTGAATAAATTCAAGTTACAAAATAGAGCAGCAGAGTGTAGAGTTAAGTTTGTTTGAACATATTGTATACGTCGTTAATTTAATAGTGTGTGTATATAAAGTTGTCGACCTATTAAAAACCTACAAAATATTTGTTATCATTAATATATGGACTATACAAAATCGAATTTCTACATACTATAGTGTATTAAAAATCCATCAATAGGTCATAGGTAAAAGCTCTACAACTTCGATGAGTACCTTTTTTAAGGGTTTTAGAATATTTGTATATAAACATTTCCTTCGTTCTAAAAGTTAAATTGACAGCTCTTGACACTTTTGACAGTGAACTAAGTGAATAAAAATAAAACTGACATATAGTCGATATTACCTGTCATGACTATAAGTAAAAAAAAAAAAAAAAGAATCCTTGATAATCACGGAGGATAAAATTCAGAATTTTATTTTAATGGCCAGATCTTTATCGGTTATTTTGTGTCAATTTTTTTTGTTGATCTTTCAAATATTTTCATTATACTTCTTTACTATATTTTTAAAATATTACCATTGTTCTTGGATTATCTATTTAATTTAAACCATCCATGCAATTGTGTTTACATTTATTTGTCACGATGATGGAAAAAAAAAAAACGATGATATCGCATATACACTATAGTAGGTACAATAATGATTGTATAAATTAAAACATTTGTATTTTGCATTTATCATGGCACACTGAAAATTACGTTTTAATAACTAAAATAAACTATATTTTTAATTACAAAAAAATGAATAGTGCCGAAAGCTGGTGAAAAACTAACATGCTTTTAGTAATTTTAACTATGGAAAAAATTTGAATCCGTTAACCTCTTGTTTATCTTTTATTGGAAATATATTTTCGATATTTTGGATGTATAAATAGATCCACTTAATTTTTCAAAGTGAATTTGTACCCAATTTAAAGTTTAAAGGATCAGTGAGACAAAATAAAAAAAAAAAAAACAAATAAAAACGTTTATTCTATAAATCGTAGAAAAGACGCTAACAAATTCAAATTATTTCTCAAAATTGAAATTGGACTACTACAGAAATATGTTTATTTTCCGTAACCTCGTTATAAACGGGTTGTTGTTCTTTATTAATAGCAACCATACAATATATTTTAATAATAATATCCATGTTATAAACTTTATCATTAATATAATATTATATATATATATTAGTTTTTTAAAAAAGTGTTAAATGTTATTTTGGCACACGAGTATTATTATTGTTATTTGAAAATAAAAAAGAATATTGTTCACCGTACATTCTAGTGCAATTGTTTATAAGTTTTCAACTTATGTTATGCACTACGAATAACAATAATATATTGCATACAAGGCTAAATGTCAAACATTCGAATTATGTCCGTGTTAGAATTAAGATCTGAAGACAGTAGATATAATGCATGCATGTTGTACCTACGTAGTGTTTTCGAGAATAAATAGAAAATGTACTTTTTTGCCCCTCCTCTCCCCAGAAAATAGACAAAACACTTCATTCTTCAACCGACTCATAAAAATACACCTGAATGAGGCTTGGTTTTTAGGTACTCATGATTATCTGCAGTGACTAAAAGTTTATATTTGTTTTATGACTCGATTTTATTGTATAAGCATTTGAAAAGTACATAACATTTGAAAGTTTACGATTAAATAGCTTATTATTTTATAATAATTTTACCGAACAAATAAAAACACTGCGGCCACAGTTAAAATTCTTTTCTACCCGTATCTTGTAATATTCGTGTAACTCTAGCTGCTATAGAGTCTAATCAATTTTACTATTGTTAATATACGATATAAATTCAGATATTTCTCATTTCAATTTGCGATCATGGGTCAAAATGTCTATAATAATTTATTATTGAAATGAGAATATCAAAAAAATAGTACAATTTGATCACTAAAGTGTTTTAAAATAATGTTTACTACAGAACCACTATAAGGGTATGTCAAATATGCAATTTTATTTCTACGCGATAGGAAATGAGAAAAAGCCCATTTACTGGGTCAAATATTCTGGATAATGTTATCCGCCCCGAATGGTAATTATAACACTAAATCCAAAACTATATATGGATTCGTGGACACAAAATTATTACACAAGCTTAATAATTACGTTTGTCTGCAATAATTGGATTATCGGTGATGTAATGATGGATAAACACGGGATTAACAAAATTATAATATAATTTAATTTAAAAGTTCAACCGAATTTACAATTATAATACAACGATTGCATTGTCTACATTATAATATTATGCAATGAATGTTAACGCATTGAATTTAAATCTCACGGACATACGACGGTTTTTAATAAATCGTTACCTAGTATAGAAATATAATGAAAAAATAACACAGTTTTTGTTATAAACGGTTATCTAGTATTGATGCCTAGCTGAAAAAACCTAAAAGAAGAAAATGTTTAACTACGATTGGTTTTCAATAGTTATTGAATTTTCCGATTAAATATATAATTTCCGGATTTTCACACATATTATATTATACGGATATTATTATTCAGCGATTACTAATCGGATGAGTGCAGTAAACTGTCTCATACAAATGTTTCACGATTACAAACTTCATCGCTTAGTTTTTTGTTTAGCCTGGAGTAATTTAGCTATGTGATAAATTTGTATGTATTATAGATACGTAATACATAGGTACTATAAATAATTGATAAGGGGATTGGTGACGGCGTATATTTTAATCGATTTTGACCTAAGAGCCGGAAAAAAAGGAATCGTGTTTGACGGAATTCAATTTTGAACTCAGTTTATGATTCTTTAGATTCTTTACTAGGATATGTTACGAAAAAAAAAATTAATTATTTTACTGGAAGTTTTAAAACGATATGATTATAGTTTTGAAAATTTTCAAAAATGCATCTAAAATATTTCGACCTTTTAATTATAATAAAGATAATGAAAATATAGAAAGACATCAGCCGATATTGACGATGTTGGAGAAAAATGTCGATAATATTCAGTGGAATATGAAAAGATGCGTTCAAAATTGTTTTTCAACCAATTTAGGAGTTACTTTGTTACTTTCAATATCAAATTTTGCAATATTGATTGACATTGCAGTTTTCAATTTCAAATATCGAACCGGATATCATTTTTATTTATATTGATAGTTAATATAGGAATATCATCGGATATCGTAAATCAGTCATCAGCTTACTACTAAAATATAATATTAAACACAATTGGAACATTTCACTTAATTCTTGAAAATAATGTTTGAGGTAGATATAGGTAGGTATTTTATGGGGGAAAAGTAAACGTTAAAACTTTAAAAGTATAAGTAATACGTGACGACAACTCGATTATTAAAAATTTGTTTACAAGAACGTCAAGTGTAATATTTTATTATATTTTTCGCTATTCAGTACTGGAATATTAATCAAAAATTAAATTTTAATTTTAATACTATGATGGAAAATCATTTTTTAATACAATGCACGCCTGACGGTCACTTGACAAATGATTGTTGATGCATATGTATATTACATGTGTATGTATATACATAGAACAAACATGCATAGACGTGTATATTAATAACGATAAATAAACTGCGTTTTTTTTTTTTTAATAAACCATTCTTCACAAAAAACGATTCTGAGCTAAGTTCAGTTAAACACGGTTTTTAAATGCCGTGATTTTTACGATATTTGTCAAAATTTAAACTTTAAACGAATATAAAAATGGTTGTCCTAGGGTAGTAGGTGCAGCCACTGTTATAGGTAATTTAATGTATATCTGTACGCAACGATTAACCTTTTACAACGAATGGAACCATTAAAAGTATTGTAAAATGTCCAGTTGTTTTCTGATTTTTAGTTTGGAAACCACGTGAAAAATGTAAAACTACCCTCCACAATTCACCAGCTAGATCCATTTTTACATCCGGACCATCCCTGAAATTTCAGATCCGAGCAATATTTCTAATAGAGAAATTGTGCATAGATAGAAAAAAACACATTGTTGTTGGTTTTATTTGTGTTAGGTTAGGTCCCTCCAACGAGTGTTATTGCTTGTAATTTATTGTAAATGCACATACATGTTGCATTCAATAAACGATAGTAGCAGTAGGAAAGTATGATTTGAAAACAGATTCTACAAGGCTGTCCGTAAATTTTAAAAAATAAAGGTTAAAACCCAACATCCTACTATTTTATTATTTTATTGTATAAATATAAATAAGAGATAAACCTAAAAAAGTAAACGGTAGATTTTTCAATTTTTACTTTTTAACATTTTATAATCGTTTACACATCGCATCTCATATCTTATGAATACAGTTCGGATGTTTATGCACTTTAAATAATTGTAATATTTATGCATTTATGCAGTAAAAAAACACCAAAATATGCACAAAAAAAAATTATTTCACTTTTTTTTTTGTTTAGTCGTCCTGGTAACGTTTTGTTTTCGGTAACGTAAAATCGATCTCGGTTAGTCAAAAAAAAAAACACAATTGTTAAACTACTACTACTACTACCGCTACTACTAATACTTCTACTACTACTACTATAAGTAATATACATTTTAAAATCATTTTCAAATCCACTTAAATAAAAATTATTCATAACTCTAATTTTTAACATCGAAATTAATACACTGTTATAAAAACCGAAAACGATTAAAACAAATTATAATTTTATCGACTTCAATGTCTATACAGAGCGGGACTGTAATACCTTTGTGTTATAATATTAAGTATAAGTAAATTTTGTTATTTCAAAAGTATACTTTATGATTTGTGGTTTTAGATTCTGAGTGGAATGAGGGATCCATATTGATTTTATGGTTTTACTATGATGTATATTTTTATTTCTTATGTCTGAGTAACTTTTGACCAGAAAACTTGCTCCAATAAAAAATGACAAGATACCTTTTTCTGTTGAAATTCAAATCTTCTCGGTGCATTAAGGAGGTTATTTATTGATTTTTAAAAGAATCTTCATAATAATTTGGAAAAATCGGAAAAAAATTATCGGAAAAGAGGATAAATATGTACGGCACGCCGCGATGTTGTCGATTTCGACATTTTAAATGTTTACAAATTATGTTTTTTACCAAAAATATTGCTCAAATTGAATAACGACAAGAGGCCCTTTTTACCCAGTCGTTTTTTAATTTTCAAACTAGTTTTCTAAATAATTAATCAAAACCGGAAAAAAAGTAGAAAAACGGGAAAGTTTATGAAAATAATGGTTTAATTTTTTTTTATTTTTTTTTTTGTAATTCAGTTAATAATATTCGTTGAGAATTTCGAGGTATTCATTGGCATTTTATATTTTCGAGTTCTTTTACGTAGTTTTTATTTAATAGGTTTTATGTGGATAATATTTTTTGACTGAACAAAAATGCTTGAAATTTTAATACGATGTTCATTACTAAAATTCGTCTTAGTGGTCGAAGAAAAAACACAGTGTAATGTAGTAATTTTTTTTGTGAAATGGTTTTCAGATAAAATTTTGATAAAAATCTGAAGTATTACATGCCAGAAATACATCTACATCTTACATCTCATATCTACCAGAAATCTTGATCTTATCGTAAACTAATAAGAGTGCTTATTAGAATTTTGGATCTAGTTGGGGAATTGAGGAAGTTATTTTTCTAATTTTTCAATCATGTTTTATGATAATTGGGAAAATCTAGGGAAGACTTAAAAGAAACGTGTAAATATATGGCATAACGCGATGGTTTCATTATTTTTGATTTTGTTTTTTTGTTGTATAACAGCATCAAATAACCACGCAGAGTTGAAATTCTCACAGAGTAATTACTCACAGAGACTTATCGTATTTCGTCACTAATAATTTGTCGTCGTGCACAGATGTAAATTAAATAATTCTTTTTGATCATACCTATTCAACTTTGTTTGTTTTAAAAGGTTTAAGCCTAAATGCTTAATACACAGTATATACAGCCTATTTAGCTACCTATATATTATTGTGTATTATTGTGTATACACTCCAGAAAAACAAATTGAAAGATTCTAAAATCGATTTTCGAAATAAAACAACAATATTTGTACAATTCTTAGATGAATATATATTTTTGAAATATTAATTTATTAAAAAGTCACAGTAGTAATTTTAAAGAAAAATATTAATAATTTTTGTTCATTCGATAAAGTGTTGAATATTTATAGAATTTTAAAACGTTGTCGTTTACGAACTGTATTGTACACGTTTTATCTTTACAACCATTTTTAAAGACCTGCTCACTTGTTTTAAGTACACAAAGTTTCTTGTCATATATTGTCCGTTATAGAAAGACAGGGGACTCATAAGTGTACGGTCACGTACATTTATTGGAGGACGAGAAAATCAAACATTTTTTAGACCGTTTTTTTCTAACGTTTTAAAGTGGTTTTTTTTAAGACTTGTAAATAAAGTCATAGTTTTTAAACTTTTTTTTTTTTATTTTTGTAACAAATTCTATTGTTTTCGCGTAACGTTGATATAACGTTATTTACAGAAACGACTTTTTAATTCAATAACTCTTGCACAATCTTATAACTTTTGATTGAAACTTAAAACAAAATTAAATTTTGCCAAGCAAATACTCGTAGCTGTTGTTGTGCCCACTATTTTTAAGCCAACGGAGGGGGGTATATCTCCCAACCGCATCCCTTCGTCTAATCGCACCTATACTATATTCATCATCGACAAGCGGTTCAAACGATTTCGTATTTCGTATTTATGGAAATCATATTTTCGAAATCGACAACGTAAATTATTTGTGAATCACCGAGCGTATTTACGTCATTGGCAAATTTTAATTACTTATGCACTCTTTACAGATAATGCGTTGCGCGTGTAATGAAATCGTACATAAAAAAAAAAAAAAAAAAATTGTCATAAAATATTTTACAAAATACGTTCGAGCAACGTAGATAGGTTAGGCACGGCGATAAATAACGCGATGAGGAAGTGCGACGACGGACGCGTCGGTTTCGAAAATCCTGTGCCGCGGTCCGCCGAAGTACTTTCACACTGCGCCGCGGCCGTGTCAAGGCCGAGCGGTGTAATGTTTTTGCCCCGGTGGGAGCGGTGAAGGGGCGACGGAGAGCGATGTACCGGGCGGCCGCGACGGTGGGGGGTCTCGTCGCGGGCTTACGGGCGGTTAGGCGCTCATCGTTCCGTTCCGACGGTAACCGAAAGGAATCGGCGGCGGTCGCGGTTACTCCGCGCGGTTAGCGCTTTCCGTAATCCGTCTCCTCCGGTCAGTTGCCGATTCGCCGGGCCACGCGACCCCCTCGCACACACCGCCGGCCGCGACGACGTCCCGCCACCCGACGCGCGGACCCCAAACGATATTATTATCATTGTTGTTGCCGTTCGTCCGCTTTAGTTTCCACGATAACGTTTTATCGTCGCGCACACTCAGCTCCGGTTTACGAACCCGACCCCCCTGTCACCTCTCCACCCCCCCCCCGGTCGTCGTTGTTGTTGTTATTTTAACAGGTAATAGTGATAAATTCGGCGTCGTTTCGATTCGGTCCTCAATTATCGTCGAGTTTATACTTTTTCTCCGCGGCCACCGCCCGCGGATAAGTACCGATACGCCTTTTCCTTCATCGAAATGGCCGATTACGAAGACGCCGAGGACGAGGTAAAAACAAAAAAACAAAAAAACCCTTATACGCTTACGACGAATACGAAACTGTCACCCCTGCCCGCTGGGTTTTGGGTTTCCCACAGTGCAATTGCCGGTCCCGCAACCGTGATTATATCGAAGTACAGATTGGAAGGACAATTTTGGATCTTCATGATCATTATACCGTTGTCGTTATTGAACTATTCTGTTCTGTAAAGCCGTGTTTTGGCGTCCGACGATAAAATACAAAATTCTATATAAGTACTTCCAAATGTAATTCGCCGAAAAAACCGCCGGTGTTTTTTTATTATCATTGATAAAATAACACTATTAAAATATCCCCAGCGCCCGCCCGCTCAATATGTCCCCTTTAGCCTTTAAGAACATATTATTATATTTGTGTACAAAATTTGGATCAATAACATTGACAATCGCAACAATAAAAGTATTTTTTTTTTTTTTTCTGTTACAGTTTGAAGACGCACTGGAGGCAATTCCGGCGTGAGTACAACACATGTGTTTGGTTTTTTTTTTTTTTTTTTCATGCGTATGTGTTTGTTACCATTAAATATCATACCAACTCGATGTAATTTTTCCAACCTAATTGTTTCGTGTTTCGAAATCGTTCGTATTTTTTATTATTATTATTATTATTATTATTTTAGTGTAGACAACAAAACACGTTACAATTATATTTTCTGAACCATAACACTAATATTATTATTATTTTGGTAGACTCGGTTATGTAGTCATTAAAACAACCGATTAAATGTAAAAAAAAAAAAAAAAAAGACTAATAATTATAATTATAATTAATAAATCGTTAATGAGAGGACATGACACCCACGTGTGTCGTCTCTGTCTTATAAACGCCAGCATGGCATAGCAAATTTACGTTCAACAGGGACAATTTTGTACTGTTGGTTTTAATATTAACAGTGAATTGACTTATCATCAAACTTAAATGTGAATGCCCACTATCCGTTTTCATGCATTGTGTTTTTTTCCAATATTCCAATTTTTTAACCGAGTGTTATAGGCATTTTAAGACTGCGATATTTCTCGTACTCATTTCCTCGCTTAAAAATTAAAATATCGAAAAATGCCGACGTGATTATACGTCATATAATAATACATATATATATCATATTTAATAGGTCATATTTTTGCTTTCAAGTGAATGAATGGTAAATTCGCTATAATACTGAAATTAACAACACAAAATTGTCGCTATTGAATGGAAGTTTGTTGTGTCGTGCGTTTGTAAGACAGAGACGGCGCCTGTGTGAGTATCACGTTCTCTTAAGCCGCCTAGTCTAGACGATTTGTTTATTTCTCTAGTGCTCGGGTAAAGGGCCTCAAGTCTAAAAATACCAAAATTGAGTTAAATATTTTTTATATAAAATATGTATCAACAATTGTAACAGTTTTTAACTTTTTATCCGAGAACAACATATGTTTAAATGTTTTGTATAAAAGTGTAAACCCGTTTTCGAATTTTTTTAGACTTAAGGCCTTAAACCCGAGCACCACAGATCTAAACGCCACATGGTATCTTAATATATTTTGACGATTTTAAACTACACAGGTAATCACAATATATTCTTAAATATATTACGTAAATATCTCTTAATTTAGCAATACATTACGATTCGTTAGTATATGTTATATAAAATCGATATTTAAAGGTATTTTCAAATTTTTGTAGATGTTTAATATTCTTAAGCAGCCGTTCGTAGTGGCATTTGCCGTCTGTCTTTTTAACAGTTAACATGGCAAACATACGTTTATGTAAAAAAACAAAACAAATAAGAAATAAATAAAGAGCAAAGAAATTGAACAACTACCTATTAAATACGTATACAATTTGTATTGAACAATTCTACAATTTAAAGATAACCTCATTGATTTTTTTTGAAATATTAATTATTAAAAGATAGTACTTAAAAAAAGAAAAACGGAAACTACAATTTTCGGTACCTATACGGCAATGAGTTAGAGAATTATTTATCTTTCTTTTAAGTAAAAATTAAAAACAATAAATTAATTTTAGTCTGATAATATATAATATAAAGTTATTTCGTAAAATGTATTTGTGCGGCTCACTAAAAAAAAAAAAAAGGTCGTCTAAACTCGAAATCTAGTCTAGACTCGAATAGTCTAATCTAATTGAATCGGGGGGGGGGGGGGAGATTTTTTAAAATTTACAAGGGGGCGTAGAATAAAAAAGGGTTGGGAACCACTGATTTAGAAAATATTGACGGCAGTATTGAACCAGATAATTTTTCTGGGAGGGCTCACTTTTTTTTCATTGGCCATTTCGAGTATTGTAATAAATACATTTCGTTGACAGTTGTGTTTTTCAAGGGAGCTAATGAAATCCCAAGAGGAGAGGGGAAATACACTTCTTGGAGTGTACCTGAATTTTACAGTGAAAGACATAGACGGCAAATGCCGCGGTCTAATGACGGTCTTTTAAGATAACGTCACGCCATAGCATTTATACTGCCATCTCTGTTGTAATATTACATTATACAGTTATACTAAACACAAATTGTGGCGTTCGGGTTTAAATAACCAAAAAGTTAAAGAGGAATATATTTTCGAGTGCACCTAAACGTTTCGTCACTTTTTGCTTAAAATATATTGTCGAAACAAAAAAGTTACAGACGTGTCAGTTTTAGATTCTAAGTGGAGCGTATAGTTTTACAAAGATGTTTTTTTTTTTTCTCAGCAATTTTGCTCAAATTTATAATGATAGCAATTTTTCTAAAAGAAAATTTGACTGTGGAGGTACTTTAGAGAGGCCATTTTTCGATTTTCCCAGCAACTGTGAAAAACTGGGATAAAACATGGGAAAACCGGGAAAAATGAAGGAAAACTGGGAAAATCGGTACAACATTAAACAAATATTATTAAAGAAAATATATAATGCCCATTTGATTATTATGTTATACTATGACATATATATATATATTGTAGACAAAGCATCACTATCAACTGAACTCCGCTCAGAATCGTTTTTTTCCCAAAGAAATGGTTTATCGTCGCTTACTGCCGGTATACATTAAATATCGCCCATGACAGCGGCTGCACCCGTCCCGATTATTCTAGGACGTCATTTTTTTTTTTTTTTGCCTCAACAATATTTTCGAAAAAAAAAAAAAAAAAAAAAAATGCAGCGAAACCGTAGGCGGTGCCCCCGAAAATGCTATTCTCATATTTTTTGGGATTTTGCTATTACGTTGCGTTCGGGCTCTTTTCGCCGGATCGTATTGCCCGTCAGAACGACGGTGGGAAACGCCGTACTGCACGGCGGGAGACGCGGTTATTTCAACGGAAAATTTATCGCCGATTAATGAAATATCGGCGTCGGCGCGAATATTGCTTACCGTCGGCAAATCGGACGATAAATCGACACCGATCGTCGTGTAAACGACGTCCGCGTGGTACACGGGAACGGCGGCGGTTTAGACGGACGCAATAGCCGACGATTTATAATATCCGAACGGGCGTTGTCGTTGACCACGTAGGCCGGCCGTTAAAGAAAAGCGAGAAAAAAAAAAAAAAAAAATAAACGCATTCGCGACGCGAAGAGAGAATTGAATTATTATTATTATTATTATTATTATACTATTAGACGGTGATTATATTGCTGTCGTCGTATTCCACATTCCTATTGCCTTAATTATTGCGGTCGTATGAACGCGGTGCGGTTGAATAAAAATTACAATCAGTCGCGCGCGTTCTGTACGATTTTAGTACTCAATTGTTTTCAACCGTATTCATAATGTTTCGTCGGTGCATCGATATTCAATTGACCCGTTGTCGTTATAATCGGCGGCCGTAACACATGCACGCTCTTGTCGTTTTGTTGACAAATCCCGGGTGCACCGCCGAGTATATATTATCAAATAGTTACTCTCGAATGGTTTTTCGAAAAAAAAAAAAAAAAAAAAAATACAAATAAAAACATCGCGACGGTACATTGTCCGTTCATATCGCTCGCGCCGCTAAAACCGTAATAGAAAATATACGGAATCGTCTTCATTTCGGTAATTGTAGTAATAAATAAGTAGAAAACAAACAAAATTCGCGATTTTCTTACGGTTTAATATTTTAATATTTTTTCCACATCGAAATTCGAACGTTTTCTTTTGATAATGTAAATTTAACTTTCGCACAATATGTCCGCCCGAAATAAACAGCGGGTGTATGGACCGTGAGAAAGACAGTGATCATGTTATTTCGTATGGTATAAAATACCCCGCACGTGCCGAAACACGAGATATGATAATATATGGTTATATGCTCTCGATAAAATCGATAGGAACGCCGTCGAAGAATACAATATCAAAGACGTTTTTGAAAATTTATGTACATATTCGGTATGCGAAAAAAAAAAAAAACAACAACAGCGCAGGTACTCGTATGCATGTACGCGTGTGTGATAATGAAAAATTAGAAAATACGAACAACGCTACGACGGGGCCTTGGAAAATAATGTAATATTGTTATGTTGTGTTGTAATATAACTACGCTGCATCACCTATAAGTAAAACAGATGTTTAACAACCATAATGATACAAATACATTATGTTATAAACCTATTAGTATTACTATTATACTTTTAAATCCCGACGGAATTATTTCGACATTATATAATTTTTTTTTTTTTTTTGTAATAAAAAAAAAAAAA